>BGPR01034267.1:0-16564 GCA_013235015.1 Araneus ventricosus
CACGACCTTGGGTTAAGAGGCAACCTTCCAATTTTTTTAAATAACTTTTTACAGCTTAGGAGATTCCAGGTCAAAGTGGAATCCGAATTTTCAGACTTTTTTATTCAAGAGGAAGGTGTTCCTCAGGGTAGCGTTTTAAGTGTGACTCTTTTTATTTTAAAACTTAACAATATTTTAAAACAATTGCCAAATTCCGTGAGAGGTTATTTATATGTTGACGACCTGTACATTTCTTGTACAGGGACAAATATGAATTTTATACAGCGACAATTGCAAATTGCAGTGAATAGTGTCACGCAGTGGTGCAATAATAATTGTTATACCATCTCTTCATCGAAAACAGCAGCTGTTCATTTCTGTCGGAAACGTAGTCTTCATTTTGATCCCGAAATTAAACTAAATGACGAAATAATTCCATTTGTAAACGACATTCGTTTTTTGGGCATCACTTTCGACAGAAAATTAACATTTCTCCCTCATATAAAACTATTGAGGAAAAAGTGTGAGAAGTCATTAAATATTTTAAAAGTCTTATCGACGACAACTTGGGGAGCTGACAGGAATTCTATGATAAAAATTTATAAAGCTACAGTACTGTCCAAAATTGATTATGGTTGCGAGATTTATGGATCCGCTAGGAAAAGTGTTTTGCAAAAACTAGACCCCGTTCATCACACAGCTCTTCGACTTTGCTCAGGAGCTTTTAGAACATCTCCCGTTCAGAGTCTATACGTTGACTGCTCTGAACCTTCCCTTACTTTTAGAAGAAATATTTTATCACTGAAATACTATTTTAGAATCAAATCCAATACATGCCACCCATTTCATAATTTTAAACTTCGTCTTTTTCTTGTTAGATTACAAGAAGCTAGGAAATCATTTATCCCTGTATTTTTTACGCGAGTTTATGATATTCTTTTAGATTTAAATTTGCTTTACCTTCAAGTAACTCCACATCCAAAGAATAATTTTCCTCCTTGGAGAATTCCTGTTGTACAGTCTTTAAATCCTTTTCAATCTTTTACTAAATCTGACACAGCTGATATCATCTATCATCGCATTTTTAATGAACATAGACAGAAATATAATGATTTCATTCCAATTTATACAGATGGTTCAAAATCAGCTGACCATGTTTCATATGCGGTTATTTTTCCAGACGCAACTTTTTCTTTTAAACTACATACAATTTGTTCCGTTTTCACCGCAGAGATTACAGCCGTTTTATATGCTTTGGAAGAAATATGTGACAGGCCACAAAATAAATATATTATTTACACAGATTCACTAAGTGTTTTAAATTCTCTCGTTTCAAATCATATTCATTCTCATAAAAATCCTTTGGTTTTAAATGTTTTAAACCTTTTAGATAAACTCGATTCTCGTGGTTTTAGTGTTTTACTATGTTGGGTACCATCTCATGTTGGAATTGTGGGCAACGAGAAGGCAGATAGGGCCGCTAAATTAGCGATAACCTCAACTAATGCTTCTATACCTTTAAATGATTTTAAAAAACACATCACAATACTCCATCATTCAAAATGGCAGGCTGAGTGGGACCTTTTGATACAAAACAAGCTTCACACTGTTAAACCTCGTGTAGAACCTTGGCCCTCTCAATCAAACAGAAAAACAGACACAATCTTAACACGTTTACGCATAGGTCACACTAGATTCACTCATCGTTATTTGCTTTTAGGGGAACAGGCACCAATGTGCTCCCAATGCAACTGCATTATGTCAGTTCACCACATTTTAACTGAATGCCCAAATTTTAATTCCCAACGTTTACATTATTTTAGAACTCGTACAATAGAGGTTTCTATTTTATTGGGCACAACCCCACATGCAAATCTTTTAGCATTTTTAAAGTCAATAGGTTTTTATCCACATATTTAAGCATTACTTCGTTTTTTCTTTTGCAAAGTTTCCCATTGTTTTTATATAGTTGAAGATTTTACATTTTTAAGTAGATAACTTAAAATAGTTTGGCGCAGTATAGCCAACTATGGCTCTTGTGCCAGGAAAACAAAACAAACTCAAACTCAAACTCTACTCTGATCATTTTATTCAAGCTGAGGGTGTTCCACAAGGAAGCGTCCTCAGTGTTACCCTTTTTATCGTTCATCTTAGTCAGATTCTCAATCATTTGCCATCTTCTGTTCATGGAAGTCTGTATGTTGATGATCTTCAAATATCTTGCCAAGGTAGCAACATGTCTTTAATAGAGCGGCAACTGCAAAATGCAGTTAACAAGCTGGTAGCTTGGTGTGACAATAATAGACACGCCATCTCTCCCGAGAAAAGTCGGTGCGACCATTTTTGCAGGAAACGAAACCTTCACCTAGATCCTGTAATTTATATACGAAACTTTGCAATTCCTATTGTTAACGATATACGGTTTTTGGGAGTCATTTTCGATCGGAAACTCGCCTTCCTTCCGCATGTTCTACATTTACGAAAGAAGTGTGAAAGATCTTTGAATATTCTGAAGGTTCTCTCCAGAACATCTTGGGGTGCCGATCGAACCTCCCTACTCCGTATTTACGAGGCAGTTATTCTCTCCCGTATCGATTACGGATGTATGGTGTATGGCTCCGCTCGTTTTACTGTCTTGAGGCGACTGGATCCAATCCATCACTCTGCCTTACAGATCTGCACTGGAGCCTTTCGTACTTCCCCAGTGGAGAGCCTGTACATTATTTCCCACCAACTACCGCTTGATTCAAGGCGACAAAAAATTTCCGCTTTGTACTCCTTCCGAGCGCAGTCTGTTCGGAACCACCCCATAAATCGCTTATCACTACCAGCTGGTCTTCGCAGACTCTATGCTGCTCGTCCTTCTCACATTTTGCCCCTTTGTGAGAGAACCAAAATGCTTCTGCATGACTCGGACCTTAATAATGTTTTCGTTCAGTTATCTGATTTCTTTACTTTTCCACCCTGGGATAGTCCACAATTTTCCTTTTTGAATCCTTTTTCAGGATTTGATAAATCCTCAACTGCTCCGATTACTTTTCAACAACTTTTTCACCACCATCGCTATCAGTATTCCTCTTTCGTACCAATTTTTACAGACGGCTCGAAATCAGATGGACATGTTGGCTGTGGTGTGGTATTTCCATCTGATACACTGAGCTATCGTCTACATAATTGTTGTTCTGTTTTTACTGCTGAGTTAGTGGCAATTTTATGTGCTCTCCAGGAAATTTCGCCTTCCAATCATCGTAACAATAGTATTTATACTGGTAGCATGAGTGCTTTGGAGTCTCTATCTCATTATGACAACCGAATACATCCGGTTGCTTTGGAAATATTATCGGTTTTGCAGTTTCTTCGAAATAAAGGTTTTAGTATTATTTTCTGTTGGGTTCCGAGTCATGTAGGCATTTCTGGTAATGAAACAGCGGATATTATTGCAAGATTTGCCTCTGATTTTCTTCAAAGAGCACTTCCTTACTGCGATATTAAAAAGTCATTAGTTTCTCACCTCATGTCTGCTTGGCAGCAGAAATGGAATCTTTTAACTCGTAACAAACTTTATTCCGTCAAACCATCAATTGGTTTGTGGTCTGCCCTTCCTATGCGAGAGTTCGATGTCAAATTGACTCGCCTCCGTATAGGGCATACTCGCTTTACGCACAGACATCTCTTCTTGGGCCAAAGGGCACCAAGGTGTCCCACTTGTCAAGTTGATTTTACTGTTAATCATATTTTAATTGAATGCCCTTCTTTCAAATGTCATCGTGAATATCATTTCAATTCATCGTCTGTAACCTTACAAGACTTGGTGGGTGAGACATACCATCCAAATATTTTTAATTTTTTAAAGACCATTGGGTTTTTTATGAGAATTTAGTCCTTTTAACTTGTTTTTTTGCTTTTTTACATCTGGATCATTTCAACCAATTTCCTTTTCACATTTCCATTGAATTTTAAAATTTTAGTACCACTGTGTTGAATTTTACCATTTGATTGGCGCAGTTTAGCCAAAAATGGCTCTTGCGCCATTAAACCCCAACCAACCAACCGAGGCTGGGAGTACCCAGAGCCGGTGGCTGACTTCCCTTGTTGCGCTCCATGGTGGGCGGTGCCGTCGGGCCTGAACCATATGCTATATCATATGGGTAAAAAAAAATCTGGTCCCTTCAGTGGGCAACGAATCGATTCTTCTTTTAAGCGAAAGAGTTTTCCGACGTTTATTGTCATTTCACGAATTTCTTCTCAAAATGAAACTTTTCATGGTGTATCGCCTTTCTTAGTTGAAAAGGCAATCACAGGCAGCATAGGCGATGTAAAAACAACTAAAAAACTTCGGTCAGGTGACCTTCTCGTCGAAGTGGAATCTCCGAAGCAAGCCAAAGAGATATCAAATTTGAAATCATTGTCAACAATTCCCGTTACTGTCAAACCCCATGCCACATTGAACTCATCCAAGGGAGTTATTTCCTGCGGTGAGTTACTGAATGAATCGGAAGAAAAGATTACTGCAGAATTAAAAAGTCAAGGAGTGATCCATGTGCGTCGTATTACGATACGGAGAGATGGCCAACTCCTCAATACCAAGCACCTGATACTAACTTTCGACTCCGCCAAATTGCCTGAACATATTAAAGCAGGTTATATGCGCCTCTCTGTTAGGACATATATACCCAACCCACTCCGCTGTTTTAAGTGCCAACGATTCGGACATTCGAAAACTTCTTGCCGTGGAACACTCACCTGCGCCCGTTGTGCAGAAGTCGGACATGAAAGCAATGATTGCACCCGAACAGAAAAGTGTGTTAACTGTAAGGGGGAGCACACTTCGTTTTCACGAAACTGTTTTGCCTGGAAAAAGGAAAAGGAAATTATAACCACAAAAATAAAAAAAACAAATATCGTATCAAGAAGCAAGGAAACTTGTGAAATCCCAGACGCCTACACCCGGAAATAGTTACGTTTCTGTCGCCAAGAAATCAATTTCTGCTCCTTCCGCCGACAGCAATAAAGATATCTCTACTGTTTCTATTTCTAAACCTTCTGATTCCACTACAAGAGCACCTCCTCCAATAACCAACTTGCGAATTTCTGCCTCTCCATCTGTTGCTCCGGTCAGTGAAGAAGCTTTAGCTTCGCCCGACTTCACTGATTTTAAACTCGTTACAAACAGAAAAAAGCTGAAAAAGGACTCTCCAACTAAAACAAATAATAGCATCGCCAAAGCTGAAAAGATTACAAAATTCTACACCTCCTCTCGCCGTGAAGTTCTTAACACCGTTCCAACAAAGGATAATATCTGCACTCATCAGTCTGCATTAAAGTCTTTTGAAACCAAAAAACCCACTTCTGTTGACACTCAACTTCTACCTATGGCTGTCCTTCCTCCATTGGAAAAACGAATATTACAATCTCGGGAATCTGATGTTGATGCCGAGATGAGCTCCTCCTCTTTATCAGAGGAGGATGCCTTGGAGTACAACATGTCGGAGGACTTGGAAGACTCGCCTGCAGTTGTCAGTCCTCCACCCCCTGCCAAACCTGGAAAGGCAGACAAATACAAAAACAGGTAGCATTATTGCTTCTCTGTTTTGTATTTTTTTTTTAAATAATACTTTTTAAACAAACGACCTACGCTGAGTTGTTTTCTTTAAACTTACTTGTTTTGTTCTTTAACATTTTAAACATTTTATCTATATGGATTTCGTCCTTGACCTTTTATTTCGTCTTTGCCCACCATGTGATATTTTAGACATATTTTACATTTGATACATTTTTAAACTTCCATTTTTTTCTCTCTTTTCATCGTTCATTTATCCATTTTTGGTAACATGATTTTATCTTTTCATATGCAACTATGAATTTCAAATTTATTTTAGAATTTTATCTACCTTTTTTAATGTAGCACCATATATTTCATTACCGTGATCCTGCTTATCTACCATACGTTTGGCGCAGTTTAGCCAAAAATGGCTCTTGTGCCATTAAACCTCATACAACCAACCAATCCCTCGAGGGTAAGCGAGGGAGCTCTCCATGAGAAGCTGTTGCTGCTCTGTTTGCTTCCTGCTTCTCATGGACAGCAAAATACCCCCACGTGTTGGCCGTGCGTGGCGACCCATTAGACGGGTGGTACATTTCGGTCCCCGGTGTATCAATCGGCCGGTATCCCAACCACTTGGCCGGTCTGCTCAAGGGGATCAAGCGAAGGGGTCACTCCTTGGGCTTGGTGTTAAGGGTGGTCACTGTCCCCGGGGGTGACTCTGAGCGTATAGGTTCCGGCTAGCACCATGGTAAGTGCCGAGGCTGGAAATTCCAGAGCCGGTAACTGCCATCCCTTGTTGGGCTCCGTGGTGGGCGGTGCCGTCGGGCCTGAATCCCGACAAACGTCACATGGGAAAAAGAAAATCTGGTCCCTTCAGTGGGCAACGTATAGAATCAACTTCCAAACGAAATAATTTTTCAACTTATTTTATTATTCACCGAATTTCCACTAGCAATGAAACCTTCCATAATGTATCGCCTTTCTTGGTTGAAAAGGCATAACCAGTACTGTAGGCGAAGTAAAATCGACCAAAAAACTTCGGTCTTGTGACCTTCTTGTGGAAGTGGAATCCCCGAAGCAAGCCAAACAAATAGCAAAATTAAATTCATTGTCGACTTTTCCTGTTACTGTTAACCCCCATGCCACATTGAACTCGTCTAAGGGCGTTATTTCCTGTGGCGAATTGCTGAATGAATCTAAGGAAAAAATAACTGAAGAACTAAGTAATCAAGGAGTGACCCATGTGCGCCGCATTACGATTCGGAGGGATGGTCAGCTCCTAAATACAAAGCACCTGATTTTAACTTTCGACTCCGCCAAATTACCTGAACATATTAAAGCAGGATATATGCGCCTTTCTGTCAGGACATACATACCCAACCCACTCCGCTGTTTCAAGTGCCAGCGTTTCGGACATTCGAAAACTTCTTGCCGCGGGACACTAACCTGCGCCCGTTGTTCAGAAGTCGGGCATGAAAGCACTGATTGCACCCGTACAGAGAAGTGTGTTAACTGCAAGGGGGAACACACTTCGTTTTCTCGGAACTGCTCTGCCTGGAAACAGGAGAAAGAAATTATATCCACAAAAAATAAAAAAAGCAGATTTCATATCAGGAAGCAAGAAAACTAATAAAATCACAGACACCTACACCCGGAAATAGTTACGTTTCTGTAGCAAAAAATCATTTTCTGCACCATCCGTCCAACAAAATCCGGATGCCTCTGCTGTTGCTTGTTCTAAACCACCTGATTCTATTGCAAGAACATCTCCAGTAACCAACTTTCAAATTTCTTCCTCTCCATCTGTTGCTCCGGTCAGTGAAGAAGCGTTGGCTTCGTCTGACTTCACTGATTTTAAACTCGTTACAAACAAAAAAAAAAGTTGAAAAGGGACTCTCCATCTAAAACAAATAATAGCATCGCCAAAGCTGAAAAGATCTCAAAATTTTACACCTCCTCTTGACGTGAAGTTCTTAAAACCGTTCCAACAAAGGATATTATCTACACTCATCAGTCTGCATTAAAACCTTTGGAAACCAAGAAACCCACTGCTGTTGACACTCAACTTCTACCTATGGCTGTTCTCCCTCCATTAGAAAAAACAGTTTTGCAATCTCGGGAATCTGATGCGGATGCCGAGATGAGCTCCTCCTCTTTATCAGAAGAGGATTCTTTGGAGTATGACATGTCGGAGGACTTGGAAGACTTACCTGCAGTTATCAGTCCTCCACCCTCTTCCAAACTTGAAAAGGCAAACAAATACAAAACAGGTAGCATTATTGCTTCTGTTTTGCACATTGTTTGCCTTTTTTAAAAATAATTTTTTGTAAGCAAATGACCTGCCCTAAATTGTTTTATTTAAACTAACTTGTTTTGTTCTTTAATATTTTTAACATTTTATCTATATAGATTTCGTCCTTGAAATTTTATTTGGTCTTCGCCCACCATGTGATATTTTAAAACTTGCATTTTTTATCTCTTCTCGTCATTCAACTATTCATTTTGGCAACATGATTTCACCTTTTCATATGTAACTATAAATTTCAAACTTATTTTAGAATTTATCTACTTCTTTTACTATAACACCATATATTTTATCACCGTGATCCTGCTTATCTACCATACGTTTGGCGCAGTTTAGCCAAAAATGGCTATTGCGCCATTAAATCTCACACAACCAACCAACCAACCAACCGCCTCCACCCTCTACTGCACGGAAGAGATAGTTTTAATTTTTCACATTTTTTTACCCAGTTCTTGCACAAATGCTTTTGTTACCGCTTTTATTGTTTTGCTAAAGCAAATTTATTTGTTTTTATTACTGAAAAAGTTGCGCTGTTTTTTAACTCTTTACTCGGTTCAACGTCTTATCTTGTCTATAAAATTTATCTCGTATTTCCCTTTTATATTGCTTGATTTTACTTACGTTTATATCATGCGAAAGTGACATTCTTGTAATAATTTAAGAACCTTTTCAATGACTCCGTGTTCCTGTTTATCTATCATATGTTTGGCGCAGTTTAGTCAGAAATGGCTTTTGCGCCATTAAACCCCACACAACCAACCAACCCCTCATTGTCTTCTATGCTGATAGTGGTGGCGCGATGCAATATCCGCCATGGTATCTATTCCAGCGGGCAGACTGGGAAAAGTTCATGCAATTGGCAGATGTCACTGAGTCCATGGTTTGCACCGCGGACATCACCGAAGCAGTACAAAATGTCATAGACTGTATCATGAACGCCGCAAACAATTCCATCCCCAAGTGCCCCTCAGGGGCACATCTTCTTTAGGTGTGACGGGCTTCACGACCCCGAGGTACCCTAGTGTCTTGTCTCCTTCCGTTTTTTCCTCCCCTTCAGTTTATTCCTTTTTTTCTTTCCCTCGAGGGTAGGCGAGGGAGCTCTCCATGAGACGCAGTTGCCGCGCTGTTTGCTTCTTGCTTCTCATGGACAGCAAATTACCCCCACGTGTTGGCCGTGCGTGGCGACCCATTAGACGGGTGGTGCATTGTGATCCCCGGTGTATCAATCGGCCGGTATCCCAGCCGCTTGGCTGGTCTGCTTAAGGGGTTCAAGCGAAAGTGGCCAACTTCTGGGGCTTGGCGTTAAGGGTGGTCAACGCTCCTGGAAGTGGCCCTTAGCGTATAGGTCCTGGCTAGCACCAAGGTGGGTACCGAGGCTGGGAGTGCCCAGAGCCGGCAACTGCCTTCCCTTGTTGGGCTCCATGGTGGGCGGTGCCGTTGGGACCCGAATATTAATCTGCCTTGTATGGGTAAAAAAAGTAAAAAATCTGTACTGCCTACTGAACAAACAGACACTCTGAAAGAGAATTTGCCATCAACACGCACAGTGGATGTAATTTCCAAGACAGTTCGCTTCTTGGTTCTTTCAGTACCTAATAATAATTTATCAAAGAAATCTCCCTTCGCTATTCAAAAAGGTCTCGATGGGATTAGTAATAATCTGAAGTCTGTAAAAAAACTTGCATCTGGCGATTTGCTGCTTGAAACAGGGTCTGCTCTTCAAAGTAAAGCTTTTCTTAGTGCCAAAACCTTTCTTGACCTACCTGTGACCATTACTCCCCATAAGACTCTTAATTTTTGTCGAGGGGTTGTTTCTGATGACGAACTTTTATTCTCCTCAGACGAAGAAATTCTTGAAGGTCTTTCTTCTCAGGGAGTTGTTAATGTTAGGAGAATCCTTACTAGAAAGGGAACTGCCACGATTCCAACCAAACACGTTATTCTGACATTTTCTTCTACTGTTCTTCCATCCAGTATCAAAGCTGGGTATCTAAATATTCGAGTGCGTCCTTATATTCCATATCCACTTAGATGTTTCAAATGCCAGAAATTTGGCCATTCTCAAACTGCTTGTCGCGGGAAGCAAATTTGTTCCAGATGTGCTTCCGAGGGTCATTCTTATTCTAGCTGTCAGTCTAAGCCCAACTGTGCAAACTGCCACCAAGCTCATGAATCTGCTTCTAAATTTTGTCCCAAGTGGATAGAAGAGAAGAAAATTCAAGAAGTCAGAGTCAAGAAAAAGCTGACTTATTCTGAAGCTAGGAAGTTGTTTCAGTCAGAGTCTGCTACATCTTATGCACAAATTACAAAAGTTTCTAAACCTGCTATGTCCACACAGACTGATGAATCTCTCACGCAATTACCTTGTCCACCATTACAATCTATTAAAGTTTCTCCTCTTAATGAAACGCCAACTGGACTTCCGAAACAGTTTTCAGTTTCCAAAACTGTACAGTCTTCTGACACTTTGAGCAATACTCCTGATCACCCTGTTGCACCTTCTGTTTTACTCCGTTCGTATGAAGTTCCTGTTTCCTCGACACGGGATGGAACTTTTCAGCCTGCTAATTCAACTGAACCCAAAAGAAAGCAACCATTCACGGGCACATCTGTGGGAGACGAGAATGTGGAAATCCTCCCTATGAAGAAAACTAAAGTCGTCCTACAGTCACTGTCACTTGAATCTGAGTGCTGATGCAGAAAAGTGCTTCTACTTCAGATGAGAGTGATATCTTAGAATACAATGCTAGTGAATCCCTTGACGATCCACCACAAAACCCACAGCTTCAGGTACTTATTCTGAGCAATCTTTTAAAAGAAAGAGAAATATCAAGTATGAACATGCCAACAACGAGCAAACACAGTTGACATTTCTAGTACTTTTTTAGAGATTTTTAACCCTTTGACTGGTCAAACTTTTAATACTTTTTACGTCAAACTCATCTAATTTTCAATGAAATTTACATGATTACAAATTCTAAGAACTTTTAGTGCTTTTAGCTCTTACAAGTTTTTGTTATTTTACAAGTGTTTTAATTACATGTAACTACTATTTTAACAATTTGTTTGGCGCAGTATAGTCAATAATGGCTCTTGCGCCATAAAAAGTCAACAATCCAATCCATCCATCCCCAAGTGTTCCCCTCGGCTAAGGAAATTCCGTAGACCGTGGTGGAATGAAGCTTCTCGTGACAGTCGCAGGGCGGAGAAAAAACTCTGGAACATTTTTAGGAGGTATCCGACAACAGAAAATCATGTCGCTTTTAAGCGTGCCAAAGCCCTTTCTCGTCGCATACGCCGTCGTAGTCAGAGGGAATCTTGGATAAATTTTGTTTCATCTATCACATCCTCTACTTCTAGTAAACAATTGTGGAAAAAAGTCAAGGCTGCTAATGGGATCTATCGTGAATTTTCCTTTCCTGTTTTAAATACGGGAAATGTGACTCCTTCCGCCCCATTAAACATAGCCAATACTCTCGGGCATGCATTCGCACAAGTTTCCGCAAATGATTCTTATAGTTCCGATTTTAGGACAATTAAGAATCGCGCAAAACGAACGCCTCTGCGTTTTACTGCCCGCAATTCACTTCCATACAATATTGAATTTAGGATGTTTGAGTTGAAAAAGGCTTTGTCTCCAGCACATGACACCAGCCCCGGTCCAGTGGAATCACATATAACATGCTTCGTCATTTGAATCCCCTCAGGGGCACATCTTCTTTAGGTGTGACGGGCTTCACGACCCCGAGGTACCCTAGTGTCTGATCTCCTTTCTAGTTTTTAGCCTTCCTTTTTGAGTTTCTGCTTTTTTCTTCCTTCCCTCGAGGGTAGGCGAGGGAGCTCTCCATGAGAAGCAGTTGCCGCTCTGTTTGCTTATTGCTTCTCATGGACAGCAAATTACCCCCACGTGTTGGCCGTGCGTGGCGACCCATTAGACGGGAGGTACATTTCGGTCCCCGGTGTATCAATCGGCCGGTATTCCAGCCACTTGGCTGGTCTGCTCAAGGGGATCAAGCGAAGGGGTCACTCCTTGGGCTTGGCGTTAAGGGTGGTCACTGTCCCCGGGGGTGACTCTGAGCGTATAGGTTCCGGCTAGCACCAAGGTAAGCGCCGAGGCTGGGAATACCCAGAGCCGGTGGCTGCCTTCCCTTGTTGGGCTCCGTGGTGGGCGGTGCCGTCGGGCCTGAATCCCAACAAATGTCGTATGGGAAAAAAAAAATCTGGTCCCTTCAGTGGGCAACAAATAGCATCTAATTCATCAAATTTTCCGACCTTTTTTCTTATCAAACGAGTATCAACTAGTGATGACTCATTTCATTCCGTGTCTCCATTTCTTGTTGAAAAAGCCATAACTGGTAGTATCGGTGACGTCAAATCTACTAAAAAACTTCGATCCGGCGACTTGCTGGTCGAAGTTCAGTCTAGAAAACAATCTGAACAAATATTGAAACTAAAAAAATTTTCAACTATTCCAATAACTGTTACTCCACATGCATCTTTGAATTCCTCCAAGGGAGTTATCACCTGCGGAGAATTGCTCAATGTACCAACAGAAGAAATCCTTAACGAATTGCAAGGTCAGGGGGTGAGCCATGTACGGCGTATATCAATACGGAGGGATGGCCAGCTCCTAAATACAAAGCACCTAATACTCACTTTTGACTCCGCCAAATTACCTGAAAATATTAAGGCCGGATATATGCGCCTTTCTGTCAGGACATATATACCCAACCCACTCCGCTGTTTCAAGTGCCAACGTTTCGGGCATTCGAAAACTTCTTGCCGCGGGACACTCACCTGCGCCCGTTGTGCAGAAGTCGGGCATGAAAGTACTGATTGCACCCGTGCAGAGAAGTGTGTTAACTGTAAGGGGGAGCATACTTCTTTTTCTCGAAACTGTATTGCCTGGAAACGAGAGAAAGAAATTATATCCACAAAAATAAAAAAGCAGATATCTTATCCAGAAGCAAGGAAACTTGTAAATTCGCAGACACCCACTCCCGGAAATAGTTACGTTTCTGTAGCAAAAAAATCATTTTCTGCACCATCCGTCCAAAAAAATCCGGATACCTCTGCTGTTACTTGTTCGAAACCATCTGATTCTACTGCAAAAGCATCTCCTCTAGTAACCAACTTGCCTATTCCGTCCTCTCCATCTGTTGCTCCGGTCAGTGAAGAAGCATTGGCTTCGCCTAACTTCACTGATTTTCAACTTGTTAGAAATAAAAAGAAGCTGAAAAGGGATTCTCCAACTAAAACAAACCATAGCATCACCAAAGCAGAAAAGATCGCAAAATTTTACACCACCTCTCACCGTGTAATAACTAAACCTATTCCCACAAAGGATAACGTATCTACCCATAAATCTACATTGAAACCTCTTCCAACCACAAGGCCTACTTCTGTTGACATTGAGCTTTTACCAATGGCTGTCCTCCCTCCATTGGAAAAAAAAATTTTACAATCTCGGGAATCGGATGCTGATGCCGAGATGAGCTCCTCCTCTGCATCAGAAGAGGATGCCTTAGAGTACAACATGTCGGAGGATTTGGAAGACTCACCTGCAGTTAACAGTCCTCCACCCTCTTCCAAACCACAAAAAGGAGACAAATACAAAAACAGGTAGCATTATTGCTTCTGTTTTGCACATTGTTAGTTTTTTTAAAACAAAAATATTCTAAAAACAAACGACCTACGCTGAATTGTTTTCTTTTAAACTAACTTGTTTAGTTCTTTAATATTTTAAACATTTTCTCTGTATAGATTTCGTCCTTCGAATTTTATTTGGTCTTTGCCCACCATGTGATATTTTAGACATATTTTACTTCTGATGTATTTTAAAACTTGCATGTTTTTATCTCTTTTCATCCTTCATCTATCCATTTTTGGTAAAATGATTTATCTTTTCATCTGCAACTATGAATTTCAAATTTATTTTAGAATTTTATATACCTCTTTTAATGTAACACCATATCTTTTATTACCGTGATCTTGTTTATCTATCATACGTTTGGCGCAGTTTAGCCAAAAATGGCTCTTGCGCCATTAAACCCCAACCAACCAACCAATCGTCATTTGAATACCACTTCCCTTTACAATCTGTTATTTTTATTTAACAGACTTTGGACTGGGCAGAACTACTCTTCACAATGGCATGAAGCTATTGTGATTCCAATCTTAAAACAAGGTAGAGATTCATCCAATTCTCTGAACTACAGGCCAATTGCTCTGACGAGCTGTCTATGCAAGACTTTTGAACGCATGGTCAATGCTCGTCTTATCTTCGAATTAGAGAAACAAGGATGCATCTCCCCGTTGCAGAGTGGTTTCCGCAGAGGTCGGTCAACCTTTGACAACCTCGTTCTGCTGGAAACCCAAATACGCAACGCGTTTGTTAGGAGAAACCACCTTGTCTCTATATTCTTTGATATAGAGAAAGCATACGACCGTGCATGGCGCTATGGCATACTTTCAACAGTTTTTAACTTTGGTTTTAGGGGAAACTTGCCCATCTTTTTAAGGTACTATTTATCTCATCGAACTTTTCGAGTTCGTATGGGGAACTTTTATTCTAATCATTTTATTCAAGCTGAGGGTGTTCCGCAATGAAGCGTCCTCAGTGTCACACTTTTTATCTTTCACCTTAGACAAATTCTTCATCATTTGCCATCATATGTCCATGGAAACCTTTATGTAGATGACCTGCAGATCTCATGCCAAGGTAGTAATATGAACATGATAGAGCGGCAATTACAAAATGCAGTGAATAAGCTGGTAGCTTGGTGCGATAACAATGGGCATACTATTTCTGCAGAGAAGAGTCGTTGTGTCCAATTTTTGGAGGAAGCGTAACATTTACCTGGATCCAAATATTCAGATTCGAAATGCGCCTGTTCCAGTGGTGAAAGAAATACGGTTTTTGGGAGTGATTTTCAAGCGTAAACTCACCTTCCTTCCGCATATCTTGCATCTGCGGAAAAAGTGTGAGAGATCTTTGAACATTCTAAAGGTCTTCTCCAGAACATCTTGGGGTGCCGATCGAACCTCCCTTCTGCGTATTTACCAGGCAGTGATTCTCTCCCGTATAGATTACGGATGTATGGTGTATGGTTCGGCTCGTCCTACTGTCTTGAGGCGATTGGATACCATCCACCACTCCGCTTTAAGGATTTGCTCTGGGGCATTCCGTACTTCTCCAGTGGAGAGCCTGTACGTTACTTGTCACCAACTACCGCTTCATTTAAGGAGACAAAACATTTCCGCCTTGTATTTCTTCAGAGCTCAGTCTGTGCCAAAGCACCCCATAAATCATTTAAAGTTACCAGTTAGTCTTGGCAGACTCTATGCTGCTCGTCCCTCTCGTATTCTGCCCTTTTGTGAGAGAGCCGAAATGCTTCTACATGACTCGGACTTAAATAATGTTTCCCTTCAGTTATCTGTTTTCTTTACTTTTCTACCCTGGGAAATCCCACAATTTTCATTTTTAAATCCATTTTCAGGATTTGATAAATCCTAAACTGCCCCGTTTACTTTTCAACAACTTTTTCATCTCCATCGCTATCAGTATTCCTCTTTCGTACCAATTTTTACAGACGGCTCGAAATCAGATGGACATGTTGGTTGTGGTGTAGTTTCTCCATCTGATACACTGAGCTACCGCCTGCATAATTGTTGCTCTGTTTTAACTGCTGAGTTAGTGGCAATTTTCTGTGCTCTCCAGGAAATTTCGCCTTCCAATCATCGTAACAATAGTATTTATACTGGTAGCATGAGTGCTTTGGAAACTCTTTCTCATTATGACATTCAAATGCATCCGGTTGCTTTAAAAATTTCATCTATTTTACAGTTTCTTCGGAATAAAAGCTTTAATATTATTTTCTGTTGGATTCCGAGTCATGTGGGCATTTCTGGTAATGAAATAGCGGATTCTATAGCTAAATTTGCTTCTTTTTTTCTATCACAAGACATCCCTTACAGTGATGTCAAGAGGTCTTTTGTTTCCCATCTTCATACTACTTAGCAGAACAATTGGGATCTGCAGATGAACAAGTTGCATTTTGTAAAGCCCTTTATTGATATGTGGCCTGTGCTCCCTATACGAGAGTTGGATGTCAAATTGACTCGCTTCACGCATAAGCATCTCATCTTTGGCGAAAGGACACCTGTGTGTCCTTCATGTCATACAGATTTTATTATCAATCATATTTTAATTAAATGTCCTTCTTTTAAATCTCATCGGGAGTACCATTTTAATTCACCATCTCTAACCTTGCAAGACTTGGTGGGTGAGAAATACCATCCAAATATTTTTAATTTTTTAGACCATTGGGTTTTTTTTATGAGAATTTAGTCCTTTTAACTTGTTTTTTTTTTTTGCTTTTTTACATCTGTATCATTTCAAACAGTTTCTTTTTCACATTTTCATTGAATTTTAAAATTTTAGTACCACTGTGTTGAATTTTAACATTTGATTAGCGCAGTTTAGCCAAAAATGGCTCTTGCGCCATTAAACCTCAACCAACCAACCAATCATACTCTTCACCTCTTGACGTTGCAAATGCTATTGGTGAATCTTTTGCTGATATTTCGAGCTGTAGCTCGTATGATCCGCACTTTCTTGCGATTAAGAGACGGACTGAGCAGATGCATTTGAACTTTAATACCCGCAGAAGCCTTTCCTACAATTGCAAATTCAAGATGTTCGAATTGGAGAAAGCTCTCTCTCAAACTCGAGT
>BGPR01034268.1:0-16564 GCA_013235015.1 Araneus ventricosus
ATTAAGGAATGATCGTCTGCTTATTTATAAATCTTTCTTTTAAGGAAGGACTGTCTGATTATTTAGGAATTTTGTAGTCCAGTTGTTTCGAACTACAATGAATAGTACGTAACCAGGCACTTAGCAAAAATTGCATTATTATATTGTCTTTATGATTTAGATAAATAAATTAATCCCAAAATAACTAATTTTGTAAATAAGAATAAACATTTAGCTAAATTTCAGTATAAGCGCACTGTGTAAGAAAAAATATTATATATCAAAGCAAAAGTATGAAGTTAAGTTTTTTAAAAATTAACTTTTAACGACAGTTAATCATTAAAAACACTGCTGTTTATCGCTTTATTAATTGTCACGATACAACAAATAATAAAAAATTTCGAAATTATAAATAAAAATAAAAATCCAAAAAACGCTCCTTTAGAATTAGTTCTTTATATTCGTATAAAGATAATAATCAAATAAAATTAAATTAGCAATTAAAACAAATTTAAAAATAAATTTAAACATACATTATAAAATTTAAACAATGTTTAAGTAAGGCGCGATATGCCGCTGCATGCAAAAAACAAAGGAAGTCAAAAACCAAGAAATACTCTCCGAAAGAATAGAATTAAACAAACAAGGAAACCATTCTAGTCTACTTTTTCAAGGGCTAAGGACTATATACGATATGGATTCAAATTACTCGGGAATTTTTTATGTCAGAAGATTGACTTTCGTCTGAAAAAGCTTCTCATGGCCCGAAATTTCCCAATCAAAGACGAACAAGACAAGTACTACCAACAAAGGATTTTTTTAAAGGAGCAAACAAACATTATACCGCTAACAAGATTAATTAAAAAAAAATTTTTTTAGAAAATTTATAAGCCATCATGTAGGAATATCATCATAAAAAATCCCTTCCGGCAAGCTGGAAGACAAAGGTAGATTCCTTTGCATTAATGTTATTGATCAATACTCAATTCTCATTTATGGTTTTTTGAATTAAACTTTTATATGAAATTCTTTTCATCGTGGTTTACTTAGTGATTTCCGTTCCTTTTTCACAACTAACTGTGATCGTGTCACGCGTTTTGTGCACGCTTTGTAGTCTTCGACTTATTGGCGCTTTTCCCCTTCTTCAGACTGTAAACAACATCATTAAAAATACTCGAGTAGCTTTTCCTGTTAAATAACACGAAACAAGAAAAAGTTGCTTCACCCGAAACATAACCTATTTTTTCATTTCATAATAATAACGGCAACATATTTTACAATAAATTCGTGATAAAAATAATCATGAAAATGCAGCAATTTTTAGAATATACGCTGAAAAGTTCTCTGTGTGAAACAAAAATTGGAAATGATTAGAAAGCGCAGAATCTCTGTCTTCGTCAACCTTCTAAAGGTCCATTTTTTTCTAGTAATGGTACAATGAAATGGCGATGGGATTGACGTTAGTTTCACGTATCCGACTGTGTTCGGAGACAATTTTTATGAAAAATAACTTATATATATTTTTTATTGTTATTTTTCAACTGCATATGCTTTAAAACCATGAAAATATTGTAACATTAGGCTTTCAAAATAATATTTAAAAAAAAAACTGAGAAATTTGAAGAAAATTGACTAAAATATTTGCCTTGCGCTAACAGCCATAGACAAAATCATATTCTAAATATACATAAATCCTCGCAGGAGTACATTTTTATGACGGTTATCTGTGTTATGCTCTAAAATATTTCTTGTACTTCAAAATAGTTTTGAGACATAGTTGAACATAGTTACTAAACTGGTAATTTTTCATAAAAAATGCTTTGCGTTTATATTTAAGCACTTAAAAATAATATTTGATTTTAAAATTGACCTTAGTTTTTAGAAGAAAACAAAAAGCATATTACAGAAAACAATCTCAGAAAATTTCGTATCAATACTTGAATAACGTTTTGAGAAATCATTGTTACGGTCGACAGTTTTCGTCAAAAGTACCATTTCTCAGAAAACACATTTAAAGTTTTCACGCAACATAAAATAATGCTTACAATTCGGTAATGAAACAGCTGTAACTCCATTTGTAATTCACGTAGAGTAAAAGGTGAGACAGTTTTAGAAAGCTGATTAAACAGGCTACAAAATTAAGTCATAAAATATTTTTTGATAATTTCATCAAAAACGACGATTTTAAATCAGTCGGATACCTTAAGACATAATTCATTTAGCTTAAAAGATGGCATTATTTTTTGTTAATTAATTTTATTAATTAATAATTAATCATCAAGTTAAGACACATCGTTATGAATGGAGATAAGAAATTGGAACATCTAAGTTTTTGCTTCATCGAAAAATTTGATTAGAACTTAACCTTCCAGCGGGCGCGCTAAAATTTTTTACGCGAGCAAGCGCGCGTCGTACTTTCTACGAAACAAAAAGTTTCTTAATTTTTACCCTTGCAGTTGTGAGTTACTTCATTGTACTAATAAGAGACACATCAGAAAAGTAAATCCTTTCATCAAGAGTGAAAATTGATTTTTATATTATTTGCAAAATCTAAAATTATACTGAAATCGAAGAAAGCAATGAGATTTAATGCTATCATTTTCTGAAAAAGGCATTAATCAATGTATAATAAAATATAGTATAATACCAACTAAGATTGTACAACAAATACTTTCTTCTTAGTTTCTTATCATTGCCCTTGCATTCGAAATATTGAATTTTTGCAAGACAGTGACGCTTACAAGTATACTATATATTGCACATACTGTATTTCAGGGATTTTGATGACCGTTTGATTTCTTTCAAACACAAACCACAAGCTATTCTTCTCAATGTCGGTTGCTGTTCGCTTGCTTTTTCAGGTTGTGATGTAAAATTTAGATTTAAAACCACGATAATGTCCTATAGCGATGATCAGATTTTTTGGGCTCGAGTGGTGCGGTGTTTCCATAAAACTGAGGTTCTCCAAGAAAATTTTTTGGCTTGGTGGATTATTGGCAGGTTTATTACATATTAGATATTTTTGACAATGTAAAATGAAATATTAAATCACTGCAATGCGCACTGGATATATAATTATCAAACTGAAACGTTAAGACGTGAAAAAAATTTCCAGTTACACGAGCGGGCGCGCGTCGTAATTTTTATGACAAAAGCGTAAGACAGTATGAAACCACCTCAAATAGTTAAAAATAAAAAAAAAATCGAATTTTTGAAAGTATATCGGGTACTCACTCCCCTTATAGTAACGATAAAGCTGAAATGATGAAGTGGAGATTTGCCAGTTAATGATCTTGCCATCCTGGAAGATTGCCTACTTTCTTGTGTAAGAATCTTCTAAGGAGAATATTGGATTTTCTGCGAAAATTTGTATCTTGAAACCTCAAAATATTGTTTTATTGACGTGAAAACGTCTTTCCGCTCGTTGCAGTGATAGTCGATTGAACTTTCCCAGTGTGACAAAATACCGTCAGATTTGAATCGCTAATAACTACGAGACTAATAATGCGAAAAGAATGGTTGACCCCACAACGGATAAATCATATCTGTAAGAGTTTGTCGCATAGTATTTGTTTTGCCAGTGACGTCATCGTACCAGTGAAGGCACATGCACGTGATTGTTATGAATAAGCTTTATGTAAGGTTCTAAATAAGTGTAGCGTGGAAATGAGGTTTAGCTGGGAGTTTGATTCTGATGTCATTTTAAAGAGCTTGAAGGGTGTTACTAGGACTCAAAGTGAGACAATAATTAAATTTATCAAAATATAAGTAAAAATCGGTATTAAATTGAAAATTTCAAACTCCGCGTGTTTTTTTATTATAACATACAGAGTTTTCTGTCGAATTGTACGAAACTTACAGAATACTTGACAATACGCAAACGAAACATGTATTAAAATTTGAATTCAAAAATGTGAATATTACGGGAAATATGAGCCTTTGTAGTAAATAATGTTTTACTGCGCGTACGCGATATGTAGTTCTATATACTGTCAACAGATGGCGCCATCAAAAGCTACTCTAAACAAAACATAAAAAGGCGCAGTTCGGGTCCGCGCCGTAGAATTTTCGTAGAAACGTCGGGAGAAAATCATAAAACGAGTGTTTCGTATTAATATGCAATTTAATTATCAATCTCTTTAATACAATATTTACACAGAGTAGTATAATAGTTACAGAATAGATAAATCACAAGTTTATCGCATGTAGGAAGGAACTCTTTGTTCATATCTTTATTTAAAAGAAAAAGAAGAAAGTGCCTCATGAACTTGATTTTAAAGCAAGCCTTGTTTCTAGTTAAATTTAACGATTGTTTACACATCAAAACATAAACAGGAAACGAAGTGTAGATCTTCCGTTTATTTGCTTTTTTCTAAAGGTTAGTTAAGAATCTAAATAAATAAAGAAGCATTCTAGGAAGCTATAATTAATTCTTGCACAACATTAAAATGAAGGGAAATGAATATCCAATGTGGTTCAAAAAACTACTAGTAAATTTTAAACATCTAAACCAGCCTACTTTATAATGTCGTCTTTGAAGGAAGATTATTTTACTGGAATACTCTTTGCTGAAACATCCTTCCTGGACTCATCACGAAAATTTTCCTTCCAGAAAATATTTTTCGGCTTCTAATTAAGAAGATAAAATAAAGAGCAAGGAAAAACATGAACACAACTTCTGGTCTGTCAAACTAATCGATTCTAAAAACAACATTTCGTTGAAAAGTTAAATTGCTGAAATAATGTAACGATTACATAACTGAAGGTTGTTTCAGGTAATTGTGTCACGAAAATTAAGACAGAGGCGCAAACTCACAATATAATTGATATTGCTTGAAAAATAATTTTTTTTTGCCGCTAATAACGTCAAGTACTTCGTGATGTTAGTTGTTCTTTTTTTGACGCAAAATGTTATTTTTTGGACATGATGTGCTTGTAGGAAGCGTTGTATTACGCAGTGTTACGAAATCTATAATAATCTCCCATTTTGAAATTACTTAACTTTTTGGAGGATTTTAATATAGGGGAGACCTGGGATTGTTGTTACAATATTTTTCAATTTTTTTTAAAAAAGAAACCATTAAAAATATTTTTACGAAACACAATTTAAATTTTACTTTAATTATTGAAGATCCATAAAATATTTTATAAAAACGATTAAATAACGATAATTTAAAGGCATTAAAAGTTTTGTACATGCATGTACATTGTAACAACTTACCCCGTAATGGGTTATGTTGTCACACTAGATGGGGTAAATTGTTATATAAAATATGTTAATAAATGAAAGCAAATATAATACCTTCATGTTTTTAATATGTTATTATTTTATAATCTCTATAGAATAACGAAGGGCTTATGCTCTTCTTCATTCATACATTCACTTAATTTCATAAGTTATTCTGATGAGTTATCATCATAATCATTGTCAGAATTACAGTTTTTACAAATATATAATTTGGAAAGACGAAAGAAACGCTCTGTTTTCTTTGGCCAAGTTCAATATTGGTAAGTCTAGATGAGACTGATGATTGTCTAGAAGAAGTAGAACAGACCGCTCTTTGTGATTTTGGGATATTCTATAAAATGTCTCAAAAGACTTTGAAAATCCTGCCCACTCCTGTAGCGCAGACATATTATATAATATTTGCACAGTGTTATACAATATTATGAACACCGAGGAACGCCGAATACTGTAACAAAGTATTGTATGTATCAGTATTTCCGAGATACTAAATACACAAATAATATAAAACAATGTTTTGTAAAAAAATCTTCATTTTAACTCAGGATATCACTCGATTGGAGGTTTTATTTAAAAACTCCACTGAAACAATTATTCTTTAAGATGCTGAATATTATATCATACTATACAATACCCTATTGGCACAAGATATTCTATGATATCTCCACGATGTTGCTACGACATTCTGAAGGCCGCACAACATGGTAAAGACATTGTATGGATACTTTAGGGTATCTTGTGCTAATAGGGTACAATGCATACAATATTTTATTTTCTACATTTATCAGTGTTGTTCAATATTTTAAGGTGAAGTTATTCTTACCGTCGACAGATGGCAGCATGATGATACTTTAACACTATATTAATCAACTTTGAATAATATGTTCGAAAAAATATCTTACAAAATGTTCATTTGAATAATAATGTTTACACAATCTTTTTGTTTTAATGTATATAAAAGGCGGGCCGGATTCAGCTAATGAAGTTAACCATAAAACAGCTCTCACATATGGATTATTTATTGTTCTGTGAAAAAAATTGAGTGCTATTGTCATCGTAAAAATATGCACTTAATTAATTGTTACGAATCTTGTATTTGATTTTCAATCAATACTGTAATTATAAATGCTAAAGACGCCTCGTAATACATTGAAAGAGGAATAAATAAATTTCAAACTAATTTTAAAACCTCTCAAACATATTATTACTTTTAAACCTTATTGATTCAATTTATTAAATTAGTAAACTTAGATATAAGAGCTAAATTTGCTTCCTCTTTGGCTTCAAATTTCATTTTGAACTCGAAATTGCAACGATAAAAGATAATTTAATTAAAAAGATTATTCAGAATTAATTTTGAATGTATATGAAATTTCATAGAGATCCGAACTCTGTAACTACATTTTATTATCATCATTTACGCTTTCTGCTGCAAGTCTAGGGTAGTCCAGTGGTAAGGTGCCGGTTCAAAGCTCGCTGTAAGTAAAGGTATTCAAAAAATCACAAAGTGTTACCTATAAGTTCAGCACTTAGAAATTAAGTGATTAATATTTTTCAATGCTTCTAAAATATATTTTAAAAATATTCAGTATATTGTTATATTATTCAATATTATATAATATTATTCAGTATAGTACAATATTATTTAATATGATGTAATATTATACAGTATTATATGACATTATCCAATATTATGAAAAAAATGTACAATATTGAAAGAATCTTACGTTTTACACTGTTTCAACATTGGGAAAAATATTGTACAGTATTATTTTTGCAAATTTTATGATATTAGACAATATTATGTGCTACCTGGGCAGCCATTTAAATTTATTTGTTGACCCTTTAGTTCCTTGTGGTGCATTTGAAAGGTAGTGATATTTAAAGGGTTTTTATTAGAGAAAAAAAGGAGGAACTGATAATAATAAAACCACTACACTAAATCACAAACCAACACACTAATAAACTAGAACTCATTTAATAAAACACAATTAACAACTAAACTAAGTAAACAGAGAACAATAAAACTTTGAAGATAAAATCTTACGGACCATGCTACAATTCAAACCCATTAACAAATATCTATCCAACCGCACACAGGGAATGGAGAACCAGCCAAACGCACACTTCATCAAACCACACTCTTGATATAGCTTTTATTTATAAAGCAGCGCCCTCTGGCGTGCCAAGCTAGAGGTGGCGCCCTCAGCTGGTTCATTTCTCAACATCCTCCCCACCTGTACATGCCAATGTACATATTCCTCTATAAAATACATTCAGGGTTAAAAATTCATAAATACTTTAAAATTATGATCAACATTAAATTCAAATTCCAAATAGAAATAAATTTCAAGAAAAAAGTTAATTTCATTCAATCAATTCTTCAAGTATAATACAAACAATAGAGAACAATAGACAATAACAAATAACCTAAAATTTTAGAAACAATTATATTTCCAAAGGGTACAACAACTGCACTGCTCTTCTTAGTTTACCCTTTGAAGTTTTCACAAGTTTCGTCTGGAAAAGTTTACGCCTGCTCAAAGTTACATGATCAGAAGCAGATACGAACCAATCTAAAAAATATTCCGGTACAAATCCAGTATTTCGGTGTCAGAGAAGCAAGAAATGAGAGGGAGTTAGAGCTCGCGGCTCATCTAACTCATCACTGTCGTAAGTAATAGGTCGATTATTAATAACACTTTCAATTTCTGTTAAGATAGTTGACAATTCCTCCAAAGTCAACAATGCTCTTCCAAGCGTTTTTCTCAGTGGCTCTCTAATACTTCGCATCAACCGTTCCCAGAAACCTCCCCACCATGGAGAACGCTCTGGAATAAACTTCCATGATATGCCCTCAGAAGTGATAAAACTCTTCAGCTCAGGTTGCCTTATTATACTCTTGAATCCCTTAAGGATTTCGCATGAACTTCGGTAGGTCTTAGCGTTATCAGAATAAAATACCTTTACGCAACCTCTTCGAGCCAAAAACCGACGTAATGACATAATAAAACTCTTAATGCTCATATTAGAAACCACTTCAAGGTGAACCGCTCGAGTCACAGCACATGTGAAAAGCACAATATACACCTTCTGTAAAGCACCTCCGGTCGTCTTCACAGTTATTGCTCTAGTAAAATCTGTACCTACAGTAGTGAACGGGGGGCAAGCAACCACCCTGTCTTGAGGTAATTGCCCCGTCTGTTGCCTTGCAGGCTTCGCACTGTATTTACGGCACACAAGACAGCTCTTTAAGACACTTTTCACTGATTGTCGGCCCTTTGGTATCCAGAATCTTTCTCTTAGTCTGGATAAAGTAGCAATCACACCTAAATGGAACCCTCGATTGTGTTCGTGCAAGATCAAGAGATCTGTGTATTTAGACCTGGGCAGAAGTATTGGGTGCTTTTCTTCTTGTGTCAACTCGATCTGCTCCAAACGTCCTTTTACACAAAGATGACCTTCTTGCAAATAAGGAGCAAGACTCCATATTCTTGAAGCAGCAGGAATCTGTTGTCCTCGGTTTAGACGAGCTATTTCAAAATCAAAGTGTTCACGCTGAACTTGCTTCATCCAGAATTCCTCTGCTTCGCTGATCTCCGCCGCTACCAGCGGACCAGTTTGTGTGCTCTTGCCTCCAAGTTTCCCAAGAAACCGCAGGACATAAGCAGTGACTCTCAGCAATCTGGTAAGGCTACTAAACCTGGAAATGTCAATCAATGGGTCGTCCTTAACAATCGCAGTATGGACGACGATTCTTTTCTCTTGCATATACTCGTCTGGCACTCTGAATTTCTGTTGGGGCCAGTCGTACCGTGGTGATTTCAACCATCGAGGTGCACTCCACCACAGATCATTACTTTTTAGTGACACTGCCGAAACTCCTCTGGTCAGCCGATCAGCCGGGTTCTCCAAACCTGGGCAGTGGAACCGCCTATCAGGAACCACGCAATCCTGAATTTCAACTACTCTATTCGACACAAACTGTTTCCATTCCATAGCTGAACTCTTAATCCAATGCAAACAAATCTCAGAATCAGTCCACATAACAACCCTTTTCACCAAACTCTTAAAAACAACCGACAAATGTTTCCACAGTTTAGCGCCAACCAGTGCCCCCATCAACTCTAATCTAGGTAAACTCAATTTTTTCAACGGTGCCAATCTACTCTTCGCCATAACAAAACGCACACCAACCTCTCCCGATGTGGTTTCCCACCTAAAGTACGCAACTGCTCCATATGCAACCTGCGACGAGTCACAAAATATATGCATCTCAATTCCACCAGCATTCCCATCCCAGTTAGAAAAATAACACCTACTTATTCGCACGTCCGACAAGCAACCAGTTTCACAACACCACTTCTCCCACTTAATTCTCAAATCATCTGGCAATTTGGAGTCCCAATCGACCCCTCTTTCCCAAATTTCCTGTACAAGTTTTTTAACGCGCACAACAAACGGACTAATGAATCCCAGCGGATCAAACACCCTAGCAACAGTACTCAATACAGATCGCTTTGTATTCCCCATCGATTCCAAGCTATTTAACAAAGGCGTAACATCAACCCCCACACAATCCTCATCCAGATTCCACACTAAACCCAAAACCTTCAACTTACAATCCTGTTCAAACCCAACCTCGTTACTCAAGCCATTTTGAATCCACAATGCCTGCAATTCCCTAGAATTCGTGCATAGCTTCCTCAAGTGAAAACCCGCATCTTTCAAGATAGAAACCGCCCCTGCAGACAAACTCAAAGCCTCTTGAACCGTCTCAGCCCCGTAACACAAGTCATCCGCATATAACGCGTTGTCCAGCATGTCGACGCAATCTGGGTATCTTTCAAGATATTTTCTGACATGATATCTGATTGTGGCTCTTAACAAAAATGGTGAGCATCTACTTCCAAACAAAACGCGATTCATTTGCAACGCCACATATTCTTTACCTTTATCATTCGTATTCCACAAAAACCTTAAATAACGACGATCATCCTCGGCTATTCCAATCATCAAAAAGGCTTTTTCTATATCTCCACAAAAAACTACCTTAAATATTCTAAATTTTAAAAGAACATCTAATAGACTTGGATTCAGATTAGGACCTTGTTCTAAATAGTCATTTAATGATAAATCACCTCTTTTAGAACTCGAACAATTAAAGACCAATCGAACCTGTGTGGTACTTTTATCTTTTCTGACCACGCTCCGATACGGCATGAAGTACCCTGTTTCGTTTTCATTACATTCCTCAACTATATTATTCGCTTTTTGGAAGTTAATTATTTCCTCGCACTGATTACGAACAAAGATATTAGTCTTTAACTCCCCTTGAAATCTATCAAATTGCCGTTTAGCCAAATGAAAATTGTCTCTCAAATCCACCGGTTCCCGCTTCCATAAAAGGCCAGTAACATAACGACCATTCTCAAAACGCAAATTTTCCTCAAACTTCTGAATTATTTTTTCGTCAGTTTCACTTCTTCCTGAAAGTGAATCGTTAATTCCTTGACTTTCTAACTGAAACCAATTATACCACAAATCCGATAACCTCTCCTCCTCACAACATTCAATTCTAGTACACATACTTAAAGTGCAATTTGAAGCACTTTCTCCTCTAGAGCTTCCGTTGATCACCCATCCAAATATGGTTTCATATAACATCAAATTCTCTGAAAGTCTATAAGTTTTACCCGTTAAAATTTTGTCCATCAAGTCATTCCCAATCAAAAGACCTATTTCTGTATCCTCACTACCTTGATCGGACAAAACAAATCCTTTTTGTCTTAAAACTGAGGCAATACCTTTCGAAGGGATTTGAATTAAATCTACACCAACAATTTTGTCTATCACCAGAATATTACATTCTAATTGCGAGCCACTATTGGGGTCTTGCAACAAAACTCTTTCTCTCCAACTCTCTCAAATGGGGCGCCTGCGACCCAAAAGTGTGAATTTTGAGTTTCTCAATAGAAACAGTAGGTAACCCGACTTCCTCTGCAATACTTTCTAAAAGAAAGCTAGTTTCGGAACCACTGTCGATTAGTATTCTAATTCCGCGAATGATTTTATTTGAACCCACTACATTAGCTCTCGCTGTTTGGTAATAGATTATATTCCGATTTCCAGTGTCTATCATTGACTCTCGAAACAATGAATTAACACCAACGTCTCTCGAATCACTCGAAGATCCCGAAATATTACCGTTTTTGTTTGATTTCTGACCTTTATCACACAAGTACTCCCAGTGGGATTGTGATCCACAGGTTTTACATTTTATACCCTTTACATTACAAAACTTTTTCTTATGACCTTTACGGAGACATCTCCTACACTTGTATTGATCATACAACGCCTTATATTTATCATGCATACTTAATTTACAGTCTTCATTTCGATGCGTTTCTTTAGGACAAAAATCGCAAAATTTTCCTATCGATACGTTTAATGCTGCCGCGGAAGAACCGCCTCTATTAAAGGATGCAGTTTGGGTTTTCTTAAAAAGGGGGTAATTGCTTTTGGCGATAGGAATTAATTCTGTACGTTCCGAAAAAGATCTTTCGCGTGCCTCCATCTCTCCTTTCAAAAAATTTATCAAATCTGATACCACTGGCTCTTTTACCCCTTTTACAACCTGATCTCTATTAAACAGCAACATCAACTCAACGGGTATGCATCTATCTAAAATTGGATACAATAAGTTGCCATAAGAATCGATATCAATCCCCAATGACTCTAAACTTCTTATGCTATTGTTAATCTCATCATAGAGATTTCGCAATCCCAAGGTGTCATTTATCCTCCGAACAGGCTGTAATGACAAAAGCGTGTTCATATACGCAGAAATCACAGCTTGTTTTTGCCCAAACCTATCTTTCAGGACCTCAACCGCTTTATCATAATTTTCATTAGTTAAAGTTAATCCAGAAATTGCCCTAGCCGCATCGCCTATTAACAATGATCTCAAATAATTAAACTTTTCAACTCTCGTTAGAGAAGGGTTATCATGCACAGCTGCTTCAAACGATGGCCAAAATTCATGAAACTTCCTAATATCGCCACCAAACTTATCCAAAACAATTCTAGGCAATTTTGTGTTGTTTACCTGTCGAGTAATTACAGCCGCATCTACATTACTACACCTATGTTTATCAATAAATCTCCGGATTATACCCTTGCATCTAATAATCGAATCGCTATATTCCAATTCATGTTCCACCTCTTTTTCCAATTCTACCAGTTTAATTTGCCCATTAATTGTTTCATCCAACGTCTGTAGATCCGTTTCCCTTTTTACCAAGATGTTTAATTTATCCTGCAAAACCTCAATGTCCGGTACCTCCTTCGCAAGTTCCGCCTCTACACTTTTAATAACATTCGTAACCGTAGCTCTCACTACACCTCTATTCCTTCTATTTCTATCAATTGTCTCGTCTACACTCATTCTAAACCTATAAACAAACCTCTCACTAACACACAATTACTAAGTATGTCTACCACGACCAATTACCACCAACACTAATCACTAAACTTTTCGCGGACCGATGCACCAAAAATCTGTAATATAAAACCACTACACTAAATCACAAACCAACACACTAATAAACTAGAACTCATTTAATAAAACACAATTAACAACTAAACTAAGTAAACAGAGAACAATAAAACTTTGAAGATAAAATCTTACGGACCATGCTACAATTCAAACCCATTAACAAATATCTATCCAACCGCACACAGGGAATGGAGAACCAGCCAAACGCACACTTCATCAAACCACACTCTTGATATAGCTTTTATTTATAAAGCAGCGCCCTCTGGCGTGCCAAGTTAGAGGTGGCGCCCTCAGCTGGTTCATTTCTCAACAACTGAGTCGCCATTAGCACCGGCAGCAAGATCCATGGTTACCAAAGTGCCTCCCTCGGCAGATATCATTCATCCAATCAGTTTGCTACCTTTCCTGGCAATTATTTTCTTTGTCTTCTGAACCGTTGTCACCCCAGTCTCTTCAGCGCTGTAGATATCTCTTGACCCTAGAATTTGAATCTGTCTGAGGACACTGGCAAATTTGGTGAAGGAGGTTGCAACATTCTCCCTTTTAAAGCTCGTGACTCTACTCAGTCTAGTCACTTGTAAAGTGCATAAAGAAAGAGACTTCTTACACTTCAGAAAAGATGGCAGCCAGTCATTGCAGCACTCTTACATTTGCTCCAGCACACTGGGATTTTTATTTCATTTTGAATTGCTTACTTATGTACCAATGATTTAACTTCCTTAGTAGAAAGGCTGTAGTACAGTTTCGTCGCATTGTCTATGTACTCTCGAAGTTCCGTCTCCTATTGAACTGTGAAGACCTGTCGAGGTTTTTTTCCTTATAAACAACGCTACATGCAGTTGACTCTGTATATGAAACAAAAAGGGCTTGAAACTAGTATGCAGCATCTCCACAAAAAATCTTTAAAAAATAATAAAATGTACCTATATTGTTTAATTATTTATATAATTCAATTTGATTACGCTAAAATTAATTAAATTATAACATGAAATTGATTAGAAATACAACTAACCATCGATAGCAGTTTTCATTTAACTGCAGCATATATAGAGTGTCATGAAATTAATTCCATATTTACCAGTCGCCCTTCGCAATGAACAACCTATCGTCACTACTTCCGCTGCCTCCAGACATTTTTTCTGGGGCGTTGTACCCTCATCCATCTGTCTTCTATAGTTCCTCATTTCAATTTTAAAAAAGGAAACGCATTTTGTAGAATAAAAACTTACTCGGAGCAGGTTGTTATTACACTGTAACAAGTAGCCCCAGTGAAATTGTAACAAGTAGCGCCATGCGATGATATTTTATAACTCGCTACGTGCGAGTGGTATATTACACTTGCACAGAACTTTTAAATATAATATCATTTTCCTGAAATCTAGGCTTTCTTGTGATGTAGACGTTAAAGAGATTTCTCTAAAGATCCAGTTGCAAATAAAACCAGCGGGAGAGGTCTCCCCTAAACTTTCTCGTATACTTTCTAAGTGGAGATTCGTAGTGGAGATACTTTCTCTTTGTATACTTCGTATACGAGAACGTAAAACAAGAAAACAAACAAACCTGAAATCAAATATCTGTTGCCACGTTTCAAAAAAATATTACTTTGAAGCAGGCGCGATAAAATAGGCAATGCAATGAATACTAAAGCGAAAATTCTGCTTTGGAATTGAATTCCCAAGAAAACAATTTATATTACCACAACCGTAACAATTACAAAAGCGCGTGAATAAAAAATTTGCTGAAATAATGAGATCGGCTTGATTTACAACAATAAAAAAATTGTTAACAATTGATGCTTGAAAACATTATTTATTGTTGTAAATAAAATTTACAACAATAACATATTGCTACCAACACGCATGCGCATGAGAATCGGATTAAAAGAAATTGAATATGCAATTTGAACGCCTCTTTTTGACGGATTTGGCCCAAACTTTTATATGGACCTACATTCATAACGATAAAACTGTGTACCAAATTTTATCCATTTAGCTATTCAAGTTTTTGAGTTATAGCGTTCACATGACCGCGGACATACAAATAGACAGACTTCCCGTGGACGGATTTTGTCCAAAATTTGATAGAAACCTACAAATTATGTATAAACATCGCATACCAAATTTCATCCCCGTAGCTCTAATAGTTTTCGAGTTATCGTGTTCACAGACAGACACACACACAGACAGACATACAGACATAATTCCTAAATTGTGTTTTTCGGACTCAGGGAGGTCTAAAACGTGGAGATCCGTCGAAATCTCGAGTTCGAATTTTTTGACGATTACAATACTTTCTCTTTGTATACTTCGGATACGAGAAAGTAAAAATTAGAACTTAAAAAGGAAAATTACTAAGAGACACAAAATCAACATTACCACAGGAATTATCTCTGCTATTGACTGCAGGCATTCCAATGTTCGGTGAGGAAGACATACGAATGAGGGCTACCATCTGACGTGATAAAAGTGAGTTTCTACCGGTGGTTATTTTAAAATTCGAATATAACAACTAATCCCGGCCTCCCCTATCACACACGAATAGCTAAACATAGGACGATTCATTGAAAGTTCAAAAAATTCAACATCAAAATTTTGAGGAATCTCCGCATTTTAGACCTCCCTGAATCCGAAGAAACTGCTTTGGGAATAATGTCAGTCTACCTGAAAATGGGAAGAGCCGAAAGAATAGAATTTGGTCTGTGGTCTTGAAACAGAATTATTTTCACTCTCTTCCTGATGTGTCAGAGCAGAGGTTCCCGACCTTTTTACTTTCTCGTATACGAAGTATACAAAGAGAAAGTATTGTAATCGTCAAAAAATTCGAACTCGAGATTTTGACGAATCTCCACGTTTTAGACCTCCCTGATTCCGAAAAACACAATTTTGGAATTATGTCTGTCTGTGTGTGTGTCTGTATGTGTGTCTGTGTGTGTGTCTGTGAACACGATAACTCGAAAACTATTAGAGCTACGGGGATGAAATTTGGTATGTGGTCTTTAAACATAATTTGTAGGTTTCTATCAAATTTTGGACAAAATCCGTCTACGGGAAGTCTGTCTGTCTGTATGTTCGGTGTCATGCGAACGCTATAACTCAAAAACTTGAAAAGTCAGATGGATAAAATTTTATACACAGTTTTATCGTCATGAATGTAGGTCCGTATAAAATTTTGGGCCAAATCCGTCAAAGGGTTGACTGTCTGTCGGTCTGTATAATCGCATACTTGTTCAGTTTTGAAACTAACTCCCTGCGCATGCCTACTGGTGGCAATGCCTGTGCAAGGAAGGGACGCTCCGAAACTTGGCAGTTTGCCAAAAACAAATTCTGGAGTGATTTTGTAAGGAAGCAAACATTTAGGGAGTCTCGCCAGGTCCTGTTGCGCAAAAGAATGAGCAGAGGATTTGAATTTGTTTCGATCCTTCAAACCACGCGTGGTTCCAACTTTGGTTTACTTGCGACGGAAGTTTATTTGACGTCTTTTATTATTCTAGTTTTCTCTACATGTGTTAGGAGTATACGAGAAAGTTTAGGGGAGACCACTCCCGCTGGTTTCCCTCGCGTACCCCTCGATGAGTCTTTTCATTTTCATCCTACTGTCAGATCCCTCCTTCCAACCATCCGCCTATGCAAAGGAGTTTTTATTAATAAAGTTAAGGGCTTATAAATCTAGCAATCTATCTTGGTGCTATGTTTCCTACTAATGCTTCTTACAAAATACTTGATACTAAATACTTGTTACTAAATACTTGATACTATAAATCTTGTTACTAATCTTGTTGTAAA
>BGPR01034269.1:0-16564 GCA_013235015.1 Araneus ventricosus
ATTAAAAACTATTACTATGAAAAAGCCAATCCAGATATGGAATTCCAAGAATCAAATGTCAATCCACCTTAGGAATCAATTATGTCACATTATTTCGAAATTTATAGGCACCAACCTTCTGTGAGGACCAATTGTTGGAGAAGGACAACATATATAGGAGTAAATCTCCAAAATATTCAGAAAAGAACGAGAAAATTAACATATATATATATATATATATATATATATATATATATATATATCAGAAATATTCGTTATTGATTGAGGAAAAATTCAGTTTCTTTCTTTCTCTTTGAAATTTCAAAAAATTGAGATATTGTTCAGCAACGGACAAGGAAACCCTCCGCGCTTTTGCGCATGCGCCGGGCGGGGTTATTTTCATCAAAATAGGGAGAAATGAAGAATGGAAGGGTGATGTTTACATTTTACTAAGCGTGTTCTAACAAAGAACTAAGGAAATGAGCTCATATGACTCGTTGCCCGACACCCCTTTCCGGTGTAAAATCGTCCAAAAGTGGTAGTCTCGGAATCCGTTGCTGAACAGTAGGTGTTGCCTGATAAGCGACGTAATGATATAAATGAAATGTTTTAGAAAGATAAAATCTTTACTGATTTATTCAAGAGTACCTGTCCTCCTCACTAGGGTAACTGCTAAACTAAAAAAGCTGCGTAATAAAACAAAAGAAACTTAATCAGTAACAACGACTTCGACGATATTTATAGATGCATCTAAAATCAATATCCTTATCATTTAATCAAAAACCATATCAATTCGAAGTCTTAACGTATCAATAAAGGAGTTACGACTACGCAGTGGAATTTTCGGAGTCCCTCTATTTCAACGAGAACACAGCACCTCCACATCAGAATTAAGTTAAATTTAAACAAAATTTCTAGTTTAACATAGGGAGGAGAATAAGAAGAGTTTAATTTTTACAAAGAGGGACATTTCGTCGTAAAAAAAAAGATAGAAAAAGAGAAAGGGGCTCAAGAAATATAAAAATTTGTAATGGTTTTAAATAGAAAAGTGGAAGGATCAGTGCTGCGATATCAAAAAGGAAGTGCTCTTTCAGTTGAAGTAAAAAGTAGCTGGACTGAATAAGACTAATTAGGAGTTCACGCAAATGATCGCGAGTCGCACAACGTAGTACGTTTCGGGAATGTTTCGAAAATAATTTATGGAAATTAAAAAGGTGGCTCAGATTTGCAACGCAGGCAAGTAGACGCGTCTTCTCTTAACTTTTGAAAAATGACCCAAAGAGCGATCGAGGTTGACGCGAGGCCTCTTTTTTACTTTCTCGTATACGAAGTATACAAAGAGAAAGTACTATAATCGTCAAAAAATTCGAACTCGAGATTTTGACGAATCTTCATGTTTTAGACCTCCCGGAGTCCGAAAAACACAATTTTGGAATTATGTCTGTGTGTCTGTCTGTGTGTGTGTCTGTCTGCGAACACGATAACTCGAAAACTATTAGAGCTACGGGGATGAAATTTGGCATGTGGTCTTTGAACATAATTTGTAGGTTTCTATCAAATTTTGGACAAAATCCGTCCACGGGAAGTCTGTCTATTTGTATGTCCGCGGTCATGTGAACGCTATAACTCAAAAACTTGAATAGCTAAATGGATAAAATTTGGTACACAGTTTTATCGTTATGAATGTAGGTCCGTATAAAAGTTTGGGCCAAATCCGTCAAAAAGAGGCGTTCAAATTGCATATTCAATTTCTTTTAATCCGATTCTCATGCGCATGCGTATTGGTAGAAATCTGTTATTGTAAATTTTATTTATAACAATAAATAATGTTTTCATGCATCAATTGTTAACAATTTTTTTATTGTTGTAAATCAAACCGATGTCATTATTTCAGCAAATCTTTTATTCACGCGCTTTTGCAATTGTTACGGTTGTGGTAGTATAAATTGTTTTCTTGGGAATTCAATTCCAAAGCAGTATTTTCGCTTTATTATTCATTGCATTGCCTATTTTATCGCGCCTGCTTCAAAGTAATATTTTTTTGAAGCGTGGCAACAGATATTTGATTTCAGGTTCGTTTGTTTTTTTGTTTTACTTTCTCGTATACGAAGTATACAAAGAGAAAGTATCTCCACTTAGAAAGTATACGAGAAAGTTTAGGGGAGACCACTCCCGCTGGTTTTCTGAGTGGATTTTGCACTATTTTTACTCTGACAGAACGAAAGTAGTTGTTAAAAGTAAAGTTATAAAGTAACAAACCAAAATTAATGTCAATTGATTCATCAGTTCTGTTCTTCATGCTTTTTTAATTTCTTAAGCACTCTGCCAATGTGCGTGATATTTTCAACTACAACTATCGGTAGTAAATTTGTAACAATCAGATCGGAGATATTGCTGGCAAGCTAAAAGGCTGCTTAGATGCGTGCAAATCTTTTAGTAACTTACATTAGATAATTGAAATTTGGTATGTGGTCTTCTAATTTATCCACGCGGTGGGAGGGGAAACGGCACCTTTTTGGGAAAATATACGAGAAAGTTTAGGGGAGGCCACTCCCGCTGGTTTTCAGGCATAGTTTCTTAGTTTAAGATTTCAGGAAAACAAAGAAATTAATAACTTAAAAAATTAGCAAATGAGAAAAAATATCAGCAGTATAAAATGTGATAAACACAGAACTTTCGTAAAGAATTCAAGCGAAAGTGAAATAACAGTTTACTTAAGTCAGGCATTATGTACGCTACAGGATTTGAAAAGGAAGCATTTCGAAACAAAGACCACGTTTTCACAAATAAACACCTGCCGGCAAATATATCAGAGGAAATACCAATGACGAAAGTAACGACGAAGATATGAAGGAGATCACAGATAAAAAAAGAAAGGAGACGACTGTTGGTTAGATAAATATCACGACACGCATAAGGACCTGTTTAAAAGAGTGTTAGATTTCCGATATGCATACTGTTTTCTAAATTGTAATCTGATTACTTTCTCTGTCAATATTAATTTTTTTTACTGTTTCAGACATGCAATATTGACATTGAAAGTTTCTGACTTGAGTGAAAACCTGACGTTTCAGGAACTTTTTTTACCTATCTTCCCTAAGTATCTGGTCATCCGCAAGTTGCATTTTGAAATCGCATGAGCAAGGAAGTTTCCAACTACGAAGCTCTAGGGCGTATCATTAAGCCTAATTAAATAATCCTAATTGAATTCCATTGAATCAAAAAGTAACTAGCCGCTCTCGCCGTTCTCTGGGCGGGTTCGCGGCCAGCACTAGAGTTGGGTTGATACCCGGTTTTGCTGTACCAGTTACAAGTTGATGCTGATACTCGTTTGTACCTGATACTTTTACTTGATACTTTTGTACCTGATACAGCCGGTAACCAATCCCTTCCCGACGGGTACTGGGTACTCTGGAATCGAGTAGTGATACAATATTTACCTACCTACCTACTTCGGTGATCATTCTCGATCGATATTTTCCTACAGTCTTATACCATGATAAAATCCTATCGAATCTTTTCCACAAAACTAATGCACAACAAATCAATCCAACACATACCAATCCCAGCTCGGGAATCCTCGCCTACGCATTCCAATACACTTAACGAATAACAAATCCGTTTTTCTACTTCCCCCCACCCGTCTATGACTTGAAAACCAAGGCCACCTGCACTTCATTAATACCTCTACCGAAAACGCGAAGCCATTCCAACCAGGAACTGATCCAATGTATCAATCTGATACTATGTATCATATTGATAATGTATCAATCTGATACTGTGTATCAGATTGATACTTCGTATCAGCCGAGGGGAAATGAACGCTACAGAGGCGATTACCCAACGTTATCAATCGAATCCAAGAACTGATACCAAGTACCTGATACTTTTGGTCTGTATCATTTTCGTGTATCTGATACTTTTGCGTACCTGATACAAAGTATCAAGTTGATACTGTATTACCCAACCCTAGCCAGCACCCACTTTGCTCAGCACTGCCCTTGCCACCTGGCTGCTTCGAGGCTCTCAGCCACTATTTTTTTCAGTTTTAAATACTGCATGAAGATCAGTGGAACAGACCATAAAACCAAAGTAGATTTCATATTCTTTGTAGACAACAGATTCCTTTAAAATTGTAAAATCTTTCAATGCACCTCATCTAGTTGTAATGTTTTGTATAACTTTCTCACGAATTTCGGCATGAAAGTCTTCAGATCCATAGAGACAGAATGATATCGCCCTAAATAAACAGTTTCCATCACCTACAATAGGTATTTTACAATATTTTTGAGACGCCATTGTGATGGAACTGTTGGGATCTATATATTTAAAATAATATGGTTAAACCTTGAGACAGTTCGCCAGCCCCAACCACTCGACGGATTTGGATAATTTTTATTTCATATGATTGCTTATGACGTCTAGATATGCTATCAAGAGTCGCCTGCCCCCCCCCCCAAACCATTTAAGAACGAAATCGAAAAAACATATAGAGAATGTATGGTGGAGAAATGTTTTTTCGATTTCGTTCGAAAATGGGGGGAGGGGCCTTTATGAAATATCTAGACGTCATAACATTTCAATTAAAAAAAAATGTCGTAATCCGTCGGGGTTGGGGCTAGGGGATTTCTACAAGGTTCTTCCCCATAGACAATGTACAGAGGAGAAGTGTTTTTTCGATTATGTTGGAAAATGGGGGTCGGTGGGGTGCAGGCGACCCTTGATGACATATCTAAACGTCATAACATTTCAATTTAAAAAAAAAAAATGTCGAAATCGGTGGAGTGGTTGAGGATTTCGGACTAGGTGGAGGTTTCTTTTACCAAATTATTTTAAATAGATATATTGATATGTTTGAGATGAATTTTATCTGAACTATCAATTACTGATCTTTTGAGTAATGGAACTCTACAATAGAGACGATAGTTGTTTAACTGCATGGAAATTCCTAAACCCGTTATACGCATTAAAAATGGCATCATGTCATTTACTTGTGATTCGGTCGTCCGTAGCCTACAGTCAATGTGAGCAACTATTTATTATAGTTACTTTTTAGGTGTAATTGTCTTAAAGATTTAAAACATTAGAAAAAGGCCTTACCTTCAATTCGAATGTGTTTTATATTTGACAAATACATTTGATAATAATTGCCAACAATTATATCGCAAAATGCAATTGAAATTTTCCCGAGACAGAGAATTCAGAGAATTTTTAGCTTCATGCAAATTTTACCAAAATGTCAACGAATTCTTTCGGAAAACTAGAACTGTTATATTTATTAGATATTGAGATCTTTTTTTAAATCTTTTAGTGCCGACTGAAAGTGTCGGACCTATGCGAAGAATGCTGGATCAATTTGAAGAATTTGCTAAGGATTGGGGGAAAGCTTATAAAAAACAAAATAAGAATGATGTTTACAAAATTCTAAAAAGAGTATATTACGAAATAAAGGAAGAAGATAAAATAATGCCAATGGTATTACAATATTTGTTGAAAATCATACAAATAACATAAATATAAAACATTATGACAAACAGAAAAATCGAATATTAACTTCTAATATTAATCGAATATTATTAATAAATCGAATATACTAATAAAACCATTTATAACGTTTCATAAACATATTTTGAGATAGAGTTCTCTCGCTCTGCGAATAGTAAGGCGTAATAGCATACGCAATGATATATTGTTTAGCAACGGATTCGGAAACCCTCCGCGTTTTTGCGCATGCGCCGGGCGGAGTTATTTTCATCAAAATAGGAGGGAAGTGAAGAATGGAAGGGTGATGTTTACATTTTACTGAGCATGATCTAACAAAGAACTCCGGAAATGCGCTTATATGACTCATTGCCTGACACCCTTTTCCGGTGTAAAATCTTCCAAAAGTGGTAGTCGCTAAATCCTTTGCTGAACAGTATAGTCGTTGGCACTTTTCGCAAGTGATGCGAACGACGCTATATTATCGTCGTTCGGCACTAAAAGGGTAAAGTTTTTGATAATTGCCCACCTACATACTTAATTTTCCAAAACATCATTTGGGCACGTGATCAGACGTCCTGGTTTAGCAAAGACAGTTCCGATTTTCAACTCTTTGTATCCGATTTGAAATAAATGTCAAGAATTGTCCGGATTTTGCTTATGAATTATAACAATAAAATGTTTAAACAGACTAAATGTTTTAAAAAGTTTAATCCTGAATAATTCTTCTCCATAACTTGTACTATACATAGAGTACAGTCACCCTAATGGGCTAATGTGGAGGAAATTGTTTGAAGGAAAAATAAAAGTAAAAGCAAAATATTTTATTAATGTTTTATTTTATCTGTTTTAATAATTAAACATTTCATTTTTTTAATCATTTATTTCTAACATTTTTCTTCGATTTCAACTGACTCATTGATCTATACCCCTACCTAAATGGCGGCGAAGAATTCAAAATCAAAATATCTAGTCACTGCAGTGGCAAATCCAGGATTCGGGTCGGGGGCTGAGGTCTTAAAAATTTTGTATCGTCGTGGCGAATGTCAAACCTCATGGCTTATATAAACCAAAACACTTCAACTTTACAGACTTTCTCCACCTGACAATAAGAATCATAAATAACACTACAATACATTCGATAATTTAATAAAAAATACAGTGAAATAACTAGTCAAAACATGTTTTCGACCGCGTCAAGGCTACAACTAGAAAAGTAGGAAAATTTTCGAGCCTGTCAAGCCAAAAAGCAATTTGTCACGATTTTATTATTTTTAAAAAAAATGAAAATTAAGAACAAACAGCTGCAGTGATTTTAAATAAAATCAAGAATTTTGGTTTAGCTCTGAGGGGGGGGGGGGCGGCAGCCCGATAGTCCTAGCCCTGGATTGGCCACTGAGTCACTGTACTATTTTTTGTAAATGTTAACCATAAAAAGAAGGGAAATTTCAGACATGACACAGGCTTGGAACAAAAAATGCCGGAACTTCATAAATAATGAATCGTGCCAAATATAAACACCGAGAAGTGAAACAAGTATGATTAATTGAACAATAAAATGAATAAATTTGTACAAAAATGCTTGAAATTTTAAAAATAACGTAAAATTATCATATAAAAGAAAATTGATGGATGAAAAAATTGAATTGCTTAGTAAGTTTTGTTAAAATATAAACTATGGTAAAAATTATCTCACTACAAATATGGGTATGTAAAAACTTTTTTTTAATCCTTTTTTTTATTTTTTGAGCTAACAGTTCAAGCTTTCTTTTATACTTCAATCTGCTATTTTCTTCCATTTTTATTATTATTATTGCTCTTTTTCTTTAATGGGGGCTTTTTCTTTATATTTTCATCCATTGCTATTTTCTTACTATCGCCTTCTGGTTGCATTTGCTTGATGACCTTAAATTTTTGAACATGTGACTATTAATAGCACCATGCAAAAAATCTAATTTTTTCTTGTAAAACACTCAACAACAGACTGATCTTTGCGCATCATTTTATATTCAACACTCTGCATTGAAGAAAATGTTTCAAATATGCATTCTTCCTTTTCTTTTATCTATCAGATATGATATTATGTTTAATATGCACACGGCGCGCAGTTTTTGTTTGCGTGCTACTAGCAACTTTTGCGCCCTCCCTCCAACGCATTAATAAAAATTTTAATGCAGATTTGCATCCATCCCAAGAATGATAAAATTCGATGCCGAAAAAGCTGAAATCCGCGTTTACGCGGAAATGTGTCATGTCTGAAATTTGCAAAATGAAAACTTAACACTTGAATCGAGTAATGTAAAATGTATTATATTTGCATTTATGTCGCCAAATAAGAAATCTTAAACAAGATCTTTTTCGAAATTTTACATACAACTTCTTCAGTGATAAAAGACATATTAGCATTCTAATCGATAGTCGCTGGATGTGTACGGTAGAACTAAAGAAAGGTCTTGCACACATTTAGTCGCAAAAAACATAACATGCCATTTTACAGAGACGATAAGACGAATTTTCGCAACATCAACCCTTCCAGGGAAATGATTGACGAGGCCAGTGCTCGCCGAACAATAATAATTCTTCCGTTTTCGTCGCCAATATAGGGGCAGCAGGCGATCAGATTGCAGTAGAAAATTTTTTGAAAAACACATGGCTGCAGGTGGTTTATATGCAAACACACACGCCAGCGAGTCTGTCACAGAGATACGAATAAGGATGCAGAATAGGAAAAAGGGTGGGAGGGAGGGGGAGAAGCAACAGACACCTGTTGCTGCACGTCGAGCGCGTGCACGCGGCTTCCGGATCACAGAGAAACGTCAGAGGAAGTGACGTCAGTGAGAGAGATAAAAAAAAAATATGACCGAGAAGTTTTAATCTTAACCCTTTGGAGACCGAGGAACGCCGAGTGTGTATGTGCAAATTTGGAACGTCAGGACGGATTATTTATAGTTTGAACTCAACGAACGCGCAGCTAAAATTAGTTTGAAACGGACGGCATTAGGGAAGAAAGGTTTGAGAAAAATAAGTCCACCGAATCCAGATAAACAGAAAAGCGTCGCATTCGTGATAATATTGAATAAATAACAAATGACTTTGTAGGTAATTTGTGAATGACTCTTTTGAAAAGCATTTACAGATATCTTTATAGGAATATAATAACTAAATAGAGGTGAAAGATCTTGGGGAAAAAAAGGCCACCGAAATTTGATAAAGAGAAAAGCATCCCATTTATGATAATATTGAATAAATAACAAATGACTTTGTAGGTAATTTATGAATTACTCATGAAAAGATGATTACAGAAATGTTAATAGCAAAATAATAATAACTAAATAGATGTAAACGATTTTGGAAAGGTAACTATATAGAGATAAAGGATTGTGGAAAAACGTAAGTCCACCGAATCCAGATAAAGAGAAAAGCGTCGCATTCATGATAATATTGGATAAATAACAAATGACTTTGTAGGTAATTTGTGAATTGCTCTTTTGAAAAGCATTTACAGATATCTTTATAGGAATATAATAACTAAATAGAGGTGAAAGATCTTCGGGAAAAAAAGGTCCACCGAAACTTGATAATCAGAAAGAATTGCATTCATGATAATATAGAAAATCAAATGACTTTTAAGGTAATTTATGAATTACTCATGAAAAGGAATTACAGAAATGTTAATAGCAAAATAATAATAACTAAATAGATGTAAACGATTTTGGAATGGTAACTATATAGAAATAAAAGATTGTGGGGAAAAAATAAGTCTACCGAAGCCTCATAAACAGAAAAGCATCGCCTTCCATGATAATATTGAATAAATAACAAATGACTTTGTAGGTAATTTGTGAACGACTCTTTTGAAAAGCATTTACAGATATCTTTATAGGAATATAATAATTAAATAGAGGTGAAAGATCTTGGAGAGAGAAAAAAAGTCCACTGAAACCTGATAATCAGAAAGAACTGCATTAATGTTAATATAGAAAATCAAATGACTTTGCAGGCAATTTATGAATTACAGAAATGTTAAAAGCAAAATATTAATAACTAAATAAACGTAAACGATTTTTGAAAGGTAACTACAGTGGCTCAAACAATTGAGAATACTCCTTACTTTTACTTGATAAATCCAACTTTCAATACAACTAACACATTACCAAGAAGTGCAAACATGTTTTTTTTTATTTTTACACATAACAAATGGTTTAATTTAAAGTAAAAATAAAGAACAATCAACGAAAAACTTCTAAAATGAAAAGTTTCAGAAGCATTTTAAAATAAACATATGCATATTTTTACCTCAAAAAATTGAGAATACACCAATGAAATTTTTGTAATGTCTAACATACAAAGAAAGTGTCAATATTTAGTTGCATGTCCTTTGGCTTTAATAACGTCCTCCAAACGTCGTGGTACCGATTCGACCAACTTTTTGGTGGTATCTGAAGATATTTTACCCCATTCTTCTTGCAACACTTGTTTTAAATGGGCTTTGTTTTTAATTTTGTGTTTTTGGACCGCTGTTTCGAGTGTGGCCAACAGATTTTCTATGTCATTGTTGTCTGGGGACTGTGTTGGTGTGTGTAGCTGCTGTTTACAATGAAAAAGACACCACATTTTGACGTTACGTGCCGTGTGTTTGGGGTCGTTGTCGTGTTGGAATATAAAATTTCCGTCTAAACAAAAAATTTTTAGCACTTTCTTTTAGATTGTTGTGAAGTATATCCAAGTAAACTATATGGTTCATAATGCCAGTTATAAAAACTAAATTTCCTACCCCCGTTGAAGCCATACAACCCCAAACCATGACGGAGCCACCACCATGTTTAACTGTAGGACGTAAATTTCTTGGAGCCAAAGCGGTTTTGGGCTTTCTCCATACGGTACGACGGCCGTCACTGCCGAAAATGTTGAATTTACTTTCATCACTAAATATAACTTTATTCCAAAAGTTATTGGTCTTTAATTTAATTGATGAATTTTTGCACACTCCAAAAGCTTTTTCTGATTTTGTAAGCTGATGAACGGTTTCTTTCTAGCAACTCGACTTTTATATCCAGCTTGTCTAATTACATTTCGCACAGTTTCAGCACTTACACTTCTGCCAATGATTTGAGAAGTTTCTGCAGCAAGTTTCACTGCACTTACTTTTTTTTTTTCCTTTTTGCGACATCACTCAGAATACATTTGCTTCCTCTTCCACCTTTATTTTCAATCAATCCATCACTTTTAAATTTTCCAATGATTTTCTGGACACACGTGTGGCTTCTACCAACAATTTTAGATACGAGTATTTCACGATAAGATTTTCCTTTAAATAATCTTAATACGAATTTCTTTACATCAATACTGGTTTCTCTTCGAGGAGCCATTTTCCATTTAAAAGTTTGGCTTTAAGTTCATCTAACAAATTTCATCACACAAAAAATGATCGTTGAAAAGGTTTAAGATAAGATTACGCAAAATTAGACTAAAATAGCAGCCAAGAAGAAAATATTTAGTGGTAGTTAAACATATTTTTCATAAGTGTATTCTGAATTTTTGGACCACAAAATTCGCCTAATCAAGTTTTAAAGCTGTATAAATAATATGATTTTTAATGAATTCTTTTTTTATTTTGTGTATATGCAAAGTAAAATCTCCATAGTTTAATGCCTCGGCAAAAAGTTTTGTTATAATTATATTTTTTGCGCATTATTCACCATACAAAGTGTTAATTTGCGTAAAAGACGAAATGTAACCTTGATTGTTTGAGCCATTATAAATAGAGATAAAAGATTGTGGTAAAAAATAAGTCCACCGAAGCCTCATAAACAGAAAGCATCGCATTCATGATAGCAATGAATAGCAAACGACTTCGCAGGTAATTTGATAATGACTTTTTTGAAAAGCTGTTATAGAAATCTTTATAGTAAAATAATAATAATAACTAAAAAGAGATAACGAATTTGGAAAGGAAATTTCTCATTTCTGCGCTGAAAATACACAAACTAAATAAATATCGAAGTTCTAAATTATTTTCATAAGCAAATAACAGAGAATGTTCGGTACAAGAAAATGAAATTTTCACTTTTTTTTAAACTAAGCTTTCGTTTGCTGTGAAGATTTTTTTAAAAATTTGAAAATTCTACTTTTTAATAAGCAATTCCTGGACAAATTAATTCAGTATTTATGTATTAAATCAATCAAAGTACGAATTCCTAGGAAGTACATGCCCGTCTGTAATAGTTTAGATATTAGTTATCGGGCCACGATTAGGGTGGGCACCTTGTATATACCGTACAAACATATACTTAAAATTTAGTAATTTTACAAAAATAAATGTTTAAATCATTTAATCCCTACAGCATACCTGGTAAGAGATTAACTTTATATAATTTTGCATTATTATTGTTATTTTCTTTTTCGAAGTGCGAATAGAATTTTATCAGCAAATTTCGACGAATCATTATATGCGTGTTTTAAAAATATCACCACGCTAATGCTCCTACACTCCGAAGCTAAGTTTACTTTGCTGACGTAACGCAGTTGAATTGAATATGCAGCTGCTAAAGGAAAAACGAATTTGTTGTTATTTCCGATGCCAATTTGAAAAACCTTCAGCAGAAAATTTAAGAGAGCAAATGTCCCAATTTTACTGTTTGTTCTGAAAAATTGTCTTTTTTTGAAACAATTTTATTTAACTTGTTTCATGTTTGTAAAGATGGATTTTGTCATCGATTTTTCAGCCCCTCCTGATGGACTAGAGTTCTGAAATTTTGTACACCAGCGTACCCTTGATGACAATACATAATTTTAATATTTTCAGAACTTAATTGCTAGCTAATCATACATTTCATTAAATTCTGATTCCATACTAGAGTCGCACCTGCGAATTTTAGAAACCAATAATTTCAAGAAACCATAACAAAGAATTATAAATTAAAAAACGAATGTTGAAAATAATTAAAATTTTTAAAAAATTACTTTTTAGCACACTAATAAAAGAGTGTATAACAAATCTGGTTTTATTAATTTTGCCTTTAAGTAAATAGTCCAAGTTAAAAAAAATTTTAAAAACTTAAAGATTTTACTTTTTAACACCGTCCGTGCCACGTGTACCATGGATGGTATATACTAAACTTCCAATTCAGGCCTTCTAAACTATGGCACACACTAATCGAAAATTTAAAACTGATCGCAGCGCCACGTGTGCCATGAATGGTACACTACGTCATTATTACACTAAACAAGCCAGGGGTTGACGAGATATCAATCTTCAAAAATCCATCATCTAATTAGTCAAAACATCAAATGGCTTCAATGAAAAGTCGAGCAAAATCGGCTTGGCACGGCACATGTTAAAATTAGATTCTGAAAAATTCTTCTCAATTTTTCACCCCTGTTTTACCAGCCACAATTACATACCGCAATTTCTTTTAATGTTATTAAATTCAAGTGTAGCTTCATACTAGCCACAAGAGAGCTACCCCTACCAAGCTGTAACGTCCGTTGTCGACCGATCGCTGCAACAGCTCGGATTGCTGAGGTCGGAATTCCAACGGCCATCATCGGCCATGGCCCGTTCCCTCCCGAAGGAGGTACGTACCGTCATCGGCGAGGGGTAACTCAATCCACACTATCATTATGGCCACCAGGGAAGCGAGAACCCCCATGCTACGTACTTCGTCTACCTTTTCCCTCGGACGATCAAACAGTTTCGTCTTACGGTCGATGGGTTTTTTCAACGCGGAAAAGTGATGTCGAGTTTTTGTCCTTGCATTGAAAGCACTCGCTATAGTTGGATATCCTAAAAAACATCACCTTCCGCGATGAAAGAACCGGTTCCATCCACCGAAAGTCGAAATCGTTTTTGATCGTCCGAGGAAAAAGGTCGACGAAATACATAGTGTGCTACCCCCTTTATCTATCCGGCGACTTCTCACCCGCATACTCGTGGTGCCCCCGGTGGGGTTGTATCAGTGGTATCCCGGATACTATGTCGTCCAGAAAGTAAAGAACGATTGGGTATATCTCAACAAAAACAAAAGATACCAAAACAAAATGAAGTTATGGAATTAAAAAAAGTCTTCGGCGCACTATCCAAAACAAGAGACGTGGACTCGGTGATTGTGTTGATTTTATGACAACTCGCGGTCTTGTGCAGCTGCAGCAACACAACAAGAATTGCAAATTGTCAAGTGGGACAGTACTGACCATTGGAAAATATTCAAAACCAGCGGGAGTGGCCTCCCCTAAACTTTCTCGTATACTCCTAACACATGTAGAGAAAAAAATAAGCTAAAAGGCAGTAAAACGAACAAGAACTCCTAATGCATTGGAGAAAAAAATAAGCGTAACGTCATACAGTGAAACCTCTTCGAACGGCCAATTTTTCGTGGCACGGATTTTTCGGCTCATAGACCTAATGTTAAAATAACCCCTAGCAACGGCCACCCAACCCCTTTGAACGGCCGCCGGGTGGTTTCGCAAATCCCATTTAACAAAAGCATCGGTTAGAGATTCACTTTTTAAACTGAAAAACGAACTTGAAAAAATGGTTTTTTTCCGAGAAGGCTAAAAACTTAAAACAGTCACAAGTTGTATCTTTTTTTTTTTCAAAAAATGTAAACAATTATTAAATAAAGTACTATTTTCTCTTTAGATAAGTCTCAAACTTCATTTTAAATAAGAAATGTGTGTCAGACTTGTTTATATTATGTATTATAGCAATCATCTTGTAATTGTAACGAAAACCCTTCAGAGCGGCCGATTTTTCTTGGAACGGAGGGGTGGCCGCTAAGAGAGGTTTCACTGTACCACGATTTCCGAAGGTCGTCCAACGCGGAAGTGGAATTAAAAGCCGGCGTGATTACCAATAGAGCTGGGTGTAAGATAGAGAAAACGAAATTTGCAATTTGAACGCCTTTTTTTAACCGATTGACACAAAAATTGGACACAAATCTACCATTAAAGTAAGAAGTCCACATACCAAATTCCATTTATCAAAGTAATTTTTTAAAAAAGTTATTGCGTTCAAAAGTATGCGATTATACAGACAGGCAATCAAACCTTTGACGGATTTGGTCCAAAATTTCATCCGAACCTACATTCCTGATGATACAAATGTATACCAGATTTATCTACCTAGCTATTTAAGCTTGTGGGTTATCGCGTTCACATTAACACGGACATACAGACAGACTTTCCGTGGATGGATTTTATCCAAAATTTGATAGAAACCTACAAATTATGTTTAAAGAACACATACCAATTTCATCCCCGTAGCTCTAATAGTTTTCGAGCTAACTATCGTGTTCACAGACAGACATAATTCCAAAATTGTGTTTTTCGGACTCGGGGAGGTCTAAAACGTGGAGATTCGTCAATATCTCGAGTTGGAATTTTTTGACGATTACAATACCTCCTCTTTGTAAACTTCGTATACGAGAAAGTAAAAACTCTGGTCACTAAAGAAAGCCAATTGCATTGACAAACGAAGCACTCGACCAACCAATACTTCGAGGGCAGCCTCGGAACATCGCAGTTTCTAAGCTTTTAACAAGGTAATGTTTTGCAGCTGGCATACCATCTGTAAACAGGGTGATGCGAAAATTATTACGAAGTTTGCGAAAACTGTTACGCTAGAATGTAACGGAACCTAGAACTACCAAATTTGGCATGTAGTTACTTCTCAGGTCGTAAGTGCTTCCCTAAGAAAGAGATTTATAAAATTGTTAATGGATTTTTAATTAATTATTATCATTAACATGGTACGATGTTTTGGAATAGAAATTCGAAATTTGAGGATACTAGTTTTCTCCTCCTCCGTTTTGCAAGGCTAAAAATAATTCACTTCTAAAAGGATTTTCGAAGGAACGTGACAAGATATATTAAAAATTCAAGTTTCGATAAATGACAGAAGTTATAAAATAAAAACTTACTTCGCTAAAATTTTAAATATTTATTAAAAAAAATTACATTATGTATCAGTAAGGGTGTGTTCTAAAGAAGTGCATATCAAATTACATCGAAATCTAACAATAGAACAAAAGTTGTGTCAGAATTGTATTAAAAAATCTATCTTTGTCAGCCACAAAAATTCTGTCAGTAAATTCGATGAACTTTTATATAAGAGAGCGCTCGATGTTTCAAAAATATAAAAGTAAAAATGAATATCATAACGCGCTCACTCAACAACTAAATTTATTTTTATGACGAAGTGAATACTCCAGCAACGGATTCCGAGACTAAACACCCAGGTGTTTACACCGGAAAGAGGTGTCTGCCAATGAGTCATATGAGCGCACTTCCGGCGTTCTTTGTTAGATCACGCTCAGTAAAATGTAAACGTCACCCTTCCATTCTTCACTTCCCCCCTATTTTGATGAAAATAACACCGCCCGGCGCATGCGCAAAAGCGCGGGGGGTTTCCGAATCCGTTGCTAAACAATACGAAGCTGATAAAGATGGAAAAACAACTCTAGTCCCACTTTCGATTCCAGCGTTTACAACCGCCGTGACATTTAAGAGACTAGCAAGCAATATATCAGTAACGGAAACATTATAAAACGATGCAAAGCAAATATTATCGAAATCTAGCAATAAGAACATAAGTTTTCTCAGGATTGCATAAAAAAAAATCCATTTTTCTCAGCGACAAAAATTCTGTCAGTAAATTTCAATGAATCACGATATAAGAAAGAATTCGATGTTTGAAAACATGAATATTAATAATAACAAAAAATAAAATTAAATATCATAACGCGTCCACTATACAGCTAAATTTATTTTGCTGACGAACTGAACACCTAACTGGTGAAGGAGAAACAAATTCAGACCCACTTTCGATTCCAGCGTTTACAACCGCCGTGACATTTAAGAGAATAGCAGGTGATACAACAATAACGGAAACATTATAAAAAAGATTTAATAAGGATATAAGTTTTCTCAGGATTATATAAAAATAAATCCATCTTTCTCAGCGACAAAAATTCTGTCAGTAAATTTCAATGAACCACGATATAAGAAAGAATTCGATGTTTCAAAACACGAATATTAATAATAACAAAAAACAAAATTAAATATCATAACGCGCCCACTATACAGCTAAATTTATTTTGCTTAC
>BGPR01034270.1:0-16564 GCA_013235015.1 Araneus ventricosus
TTTACAACAAGATTAGTAACAAGATTTATAGTATCAAGTATTTAGTAACAAGTATTTAGTATCAAGTATTTTGTAAGAAGCATTAGTAGGAAACATAGCACCAAGATAGATTGCTAGATTTATAAGCCCTTAACTTTATTAATAAAAACTCCTTTGCATAGGCGGATGGTTGGAAGGAGGGATCTGACAGTAGGATGAAAATGAAAAGACTCATCGAGGGGTACGCGAGGGAAACCAGCGGGAGTGGTCTCCCCTAAACTTTCTCGTATACTCCTAACACATGTAGAGAAAACTAGAATAATAAAAGACGTCAAATAAACTTCCGTCGCAAGTAAACCAAAGTTGGAACCACGCGTGGTTTGAAGGATCGAAACAAATTCAAATCCTCTGCTCATTCTTTTGCGCAACAGGACCTGGCGAGACTCCCTAAATGTTTGCTTCCTTACAAAATCACTCCAGAATTTGTTTTTGGCAAACTGCCAAGTTTCGGAGCGTCCCTTCCTTGCACAGGCATTGCCACCAGTAGGCATGCGCAGGGAGTTAGTTTCAAAACTGAACAAGTATGCGATTATACAGACCGACAGACAGTCAACCCTTTGACGGATTTGGCCCAAAATTTTATACGGACCTACATTCATGACGATAAAACTGTGTATAAAATTTTATCCATCTGACTTTTCAAGTTTTTGAGTTATAGCGTTCGCATGACACCGAACATACAGACAGACAGACTTCCCGTAGACGGATTTTGTCCAAAATTTGATAGAAACCTACAAATTATGTTTAAAGACCACATACCAAATTTCATCCCCGTAGCTCTAATAGTTTTCGAGTTATCGTGTTCACAGACACACACACAGACACACATACAGACACACACACAGACAGACATAATTCCAAAATTGTGTTTTTCGGAATCAGGGAGGTCTAAAACGTGGAGATTCGTCAAAATCTCGAGTTCGAATTTTTTGACGATTACAATACTTTCTCTTTGTATACTTCGTATACGAGAAAGTAAAAAGGTCGGGAACCTCTGCTCTGACACATCAGGAAGAGAGTGAAAATAATTCTGTTTCAAGACCACAGACCAAATTCTATTCTTTCGGCTCTTCCCATTTTCAGGTAGACTGACATTATTCCCAAAGCAGTTTCTTCGGATTCAGGGAGGTCTAAAATGCGGAGATTCCTCAAAATTTTGATGTTGAATTTTTTGAACTTTCAATGAATCGTCCTATGTTTAGCTATTCGTGTGTGATAGGGGAGGCCGGGATTAGTTGTTATATTCGAATTTTAAAATAACCACCGGTAGAAACTCACTTTTATCACGTCAGATGGTAGCCCTCATTCGTATGTCTTCCTCACCGAACATTGGAATGCCTGCAGTCAATAGCAGAGATAATTCCTGTGGTAATGTTGATTTTGTGTCTCTTAGTAATTTTCCTTTTTAAGTTCTAATTTTTACTTTCTCGTATCCGAAGTATACAAAGAGAAAGTATTGTAATCGTCAAAAAATTCGAACTCGAGATTTCGACGGATCTCCACGTTTTAGACCTCCCTGAGTCCGAAAAACACAATTTAGGAATTATGTCTGTATGTCTGTCTGTGTGTGTGTCTGTCTGTGAACACGATAACTCGAAAACTATTAGAGCTACGGGGATGAAATTTGGTATGCGATGTTTATACATAATTTGTAGGTTTCTATCAAATTTTGGACAAAATCCGTCCACGGGAAGTCTGTCTATTTGTATGTCCGCGGTCATGTGAACGCTATAACTCAAAAACTTGAATAGCTAAATGGATAAAATTTGGTACACAGTTTTATCGTTATGAATGTAGGTCCATATAAAAGTTTGGGCCAAATCCGTCAAAAAGAGGCGTTCAAATTGCATATTCAATTTCTTTTAATCCGATTCTCATGCGCATGCGTGTTGGTAGCAATATGTTATTGTTGTAAATTTTATTTACAACAATAAATAATGTTTTCAAGCATCAATTGTTAACAATTTTTTTATTGTTGTAAATCAAGCCGATCTCATTATTTCAGCAAATTTTTTATTCACGCGCTTTTGTAATTGTTACGGTTGTGGTAATATAAATTGTTTTCTTGGGAATTCAATTCCAAAGCAGAATTTTCGCTTTAGTATTCATTGCATTGCCTATTTTATCGCGCCTGCTTCAAAGTAATATTTTTTTGAAACGTGGCAACAGATATTTGATTTCAGGTTTGTTTGTTTTCTTGTTTTACGTTCTCGTATACGAAGTATACAAAGAGAAAGTATCTCCACTACGAATCTCCACTTAGAAAGTATACGAGAAAGTTTAGGGGAGACCTCTCCCGCTGGTTTTATTTGCAACTGGATCTTTAGAGAAATCTCTTTAACGTCTACATCACAAGAAAGCCTAGATTTCAGGAAAATGATATTATATTTAAAAGTTCTGTGCAAGTGTAATATACCACTCGCACGTAGCGAGTTATAAAATATCATCGCATGGCGCTACTTGTTACAATTTCACTGGGGCTACTTGTTACAGTGTAATAACAACCTGCTCCGAGTAAGTTTTTATTCTACAAAATGCGTTTCCTTTTTTAAAATTGAAATGAGGAACTATAGAAGACAGATGGATGAGGGTACAACGCCCCAGAAAAAATGTCTGGAGGCAGCGGAAGTAGTGACGATAGGTTGTTCATTGCGAAGGGCGACTGGTAAATATGGAATTAATTTCATGACACTCTATATATGCTGCAGTTAAATGAAAACTGCTATCGATGGTTAGTTGTATTTCTAATCAATTTCATGTTATAATTTAATTAATTTTAGCGTAATCAAATTGAATTATATAAATAATTAAACAATATAGGTACATTTTATTATTTTTTAAAGATTTTTTGTGGAGATGCTGCATACTAGTTTCAAGCCCTTTTTGTTTCATATACAGAGTCAACTGCATGTAGCGTTGTTTATAAGGAAAAAAACCTCGACAGGTCTTCACAGTTCAATAGGAGACGGAACTTCGAGAGTACATAGACAATGCGACGAAACTGTACTACAGCCTTTCTACTAAGGAAGTTAAATCATTGGTACATAAGTAAGCAATTCAAAATGAAATAAAAATCCCAGTGTGCTGGAGCAAATGTAAGAGTGCTGCAATGACTGGCTGCCATCTTTTCTGAAGTGTAAGAAGTCTCTTTCTTTATGCACTTTACAAGTGACTAGACTGAGTAGAGTCACGAGCTTTAAAAGGGAGAATGTTGCAACCTCCTTCACCAAATTTGCCAGTGTCCTCAGACAGATTCAAATTCTAGGGTCAAGAGATATCTACAGCGCTGAAGAGACTGGGGTGACAACGGTTCAGAAGACAAAGAAAATAATTGCCAGGAAAGGTAGCAAACTGATTGGATGAATGATATCTGCCGAGGGAGGCACTTTGGTAACCATGGATCTTGCTGCCGGTGCTAATGGCGACTCAGTTGTTGAGAAATGAACCAGCTGAGGGCGCCACCTCTAACTTGGCACGCCAGAGGGCGCTGCTTTATAAATAAAAGCTATATCAAGAGTGTGGTTTGATGAAGTGTGCGTTTGGCTGGTTCTCCATTCCCTGTGTGCGGTTGGATAGATATTTGTTAATGGGTTTGAATTGTAGCATGGTCCGTAAGATTTTATCTTCAAAGTTTTATTGTTCTCTGTTTACTTAGTTTAGTTGTTAATTGTGTTTTATTAAATGAGTTCTAGTTTATTAGTGTGTTGGTTTGTGATTTAGTGTAGTGGTTTTATATTACAGATTTTTGGTGCATCGGTCCGCGAAAAGTTTAGTGATTAGTGTTGGTGGTAATTGGTCGTGGTAGACATACTTAGTAATTGTGTGTTAGTGAGAGGTTTGTTTATAGGTTTAGAATGAGTGTAGACGAGACAATTGATAGAAATAGAAGGAATAGAGGTGTAGTAAGAGCTACGGTTACGAATGTTATTAAAAGTGTAGAGGCGGAACTTGCGAAGGAGGTATCGGACATTGAGGTTTTGCAGGATAAATTAAACATCTTGGTAAAAAGGGAAACGGATCTACAGACGTTGGATGAAACAATTAATGGGCAAATTAAACTGGTAGAATTGGAAAAAGAGGTGGAACATGAATTGGAATATAGCGATTCGATTATTAGATGCAAGGGTAGAATCCGGAGATTTATTGATAAACATAGGTGTAGTAATGTAGATGCGGCTGTAATTACTCGACAGGTAAACAACACAAAATTGCCTAGAATTGTTTTGGATAAGTTTGGTGGCGATATTAGGAAGTTTCATGAATTTTGGCCATCGTTTGAAGCAGCTGTGCATGATAACCCTTCTCTAACGAGAGTTGAAAAGTTTAATTATTTGAGATCATTGTTAATAGGCGATGCGGCTAGGGCAATTTCTGGATTAAATTTAACTAATGAAAATTATGATAAAGCGGTTGAGGTCCTGAAAGATAGGTTTGGGCAAAAACAAGCTGTGATTTCTGCGTATATGAACACGCTTTTGTCATTACAGCCTGTTCGGAGGATAAATGACACCTTGGGATTGCGAAATCTCTATGATGAGATTAACAATAGCATAAGAAGTTTAGAGTCATTGGGGATTGATATCGATTCTTATGGCAACTTATTGTATCCAATTTTAGATAGATGCATACCCGTTGAGTTGATGTTGCTGTTTAATAGAGATCAGGTTGTAAAAGGGGTAAAAGAGCCAGTGGTATCAGATTTGATAAATTTTTTGAAAGGAGAGATGGAGGCACGCGAAAGATCTTTTTCGGAACGTACAGAATTAATTCCTATCGCCAAAAGCAATTACCCCCTTTTTAAGAAAACCCAAACTGCATCCTTTAATAGAGGCGGTTCTTCCGCGGCAGCATTAAACGTATCGATAGGAAAATTTTGCGATTTTTGTCCTAAAGAAACGCATCGAAATGAAGACTGTAAATTAAGTATGCATGATAAATATAAGGCGTTGTATGATCAATACAAGTGTAGGAGATGTCTCCGTAAAGGTCATAAGAAAAAGTTTTGTAATGTAAAGGGTATAAAATGTAAAACCTGTGGATCACAATCCCACTGGGAGTACTTGTGTGATAAAGGTCAGAAATCAAACAAAAACGGTAATATTTCGGGATCTTCGAGTGATTCGAGAGACGTTGGTGTTAATTCATTGTTTCGAGAGTCAATGATAGACACTGGAAATCGGAATATAATCTATTACCAAACAGCGAGAGCTAATGTAGTGGGTTCAAATAAAATCATTCGCGGAATTAGAATACTAATCGACAGTGGTTCCGAAACTAGCTTTCTTTTAGAAAGTATTGCAGAGGAAGTCGGGTTACCTACTGTTTCTATTGAGAAACTCAAAATTCACACTTTTGGGTCGCAGGCGCCCCATTTGAGAGAGTTGGAGAGAAAGAGTTTTGTTGCAAGACCCCAATAGTGGCTCGCAATTAGAATGTAATATTCTGGTGATAGACAAAATTGTTGGTGTAGATTTAATTCAAATCCCTTCGAAAGGTATTGCCTCAGTTTTAAGACAAAAAGGATTTGTTTTGTCCGATCAAGGTAGTGAGGATACAGAAATAGGTCTTTTGATTGGGAATGACTTGATGGACAAAATTTTAACGGGTAAAACTTATAGACTTTCAGAGAATTTGATGTTATATGAAACCATATTTGGATGGGTGATCAACGGAAGCTCTAGAGGAGAAAGTGCTTCAAATTGCACTTTAAGTATGTGTACTAGAATTGAATGTTGTGAGGAGGAGAGGTTATCGGATTTGTGGTATAATTGGTTTCAGTTAGAAAGTCAAGGAATTAACGATTCACTTTCAGGAAGAAGTGAAACTGACGAAAAAATAATTCAGAAGTTTGAGGAAAATTTGCGTTTTGAGAATGGTCGTTATGTTACTGGCCTTTTATGGAAGCGGGAACCGGTGGATTTGAGAGACAATTTTCATTTGGCTAAACGGCAATTTGATAGATTTCAAGGGGAGTTAAAGACTAATATCTTTGTTCGTAATCAGTGCGAGGAAATAATTAACTTCCAAAAAGCGAATAATATAGTTGAGGAATGTAATGAAAACGAAACAGGGTACTTCATGCCGTATCGGAGCGTGGTCAGAAAAGATAAAAGTACCACACAGGTTCGATTGGTCTTTAATTGTTCGAGTTCTAAAAGAGGTGATTTATCATTAAATGACTATTTAGAACAAGGTCCTAATCTGAATCCAAGTCTATTAGATGTTCTTTTAAAATTTAGAATATTTAAGGTAGTTTTTTGTGGAGATATAGAAAAAGCCTTTTTGATGATTGGAATAGCCGAGGATGATCGTCGTTATTTAAGGTTTTTGTGGAATACGAATGATAAAGGTAAAGAATATGTGGCGTTGCAAATGAATCGCGTTTTGTTTGGAAGTAGATGCTCACCATTTTTGTTAAGAGCCACAATCAGATATCATGTCAGAAAATATCTTGAAAGATACCCAGATTGCGTCGACATGCTGGACAACGCGTTATATGCGGATGACTTGTGTTACGGGGCTGAGACGGTTCAAGAGGCTTTGAGTTTGTCTGCAGGGGCGGTTTCTATCTTGAAAGATGCGGGTTTTCACTTGAGGAAGCTATGCACGAATTCTAGGGAATTGCAGGCATTGTGGATTCAAAATGGCTTGAGTAACGAGGTTGGGTTTGAACAGGATTGTAAGTTGAAGGTTTTGGGTTTAGTGTGGAATCTGGATGAGGATTGTGTGGGGGTTGATGTTACGCCTTTGTTAAATAGCTTGGAATCGATGGGGAATACAAAGCGATCTGTATTGAGTACTGTTGCTAGGGTGTTTGATCCGCTGGGATTCATTAGTCCGTTTGTTGTGCGCGTTAAAAAACTTGTACAGGAAATTTGGGAAAGAGGGGTCGATTGGGACTCCAAATTGCCAGATGATTTGAGAATTAAGTGGGAGAAGTGGTGTTGTGAAACTGGTTGCTTGTCGGACGTGCGAATAAGTAGGTGTTATTTTTCTAACTGGGATGGGAATGCTGGTGGAATTGAGATGCATATATTTTGTGACTCGTCGCAGGTTGCATATGGAGCAGTTGCGTACTTTAGGTGGGAAACCACATCGGGAGAGGTTGGTGTGCGTTTTGTTATGGCGAAGAGTAGATTGGCACCGTTGAAAAAATTGAGTTTACCTAGATTAGAGTTGATGGGGGCACTGGTTGGCGCTAAACTGTGGAAACATTTGTCGGTTGTTTTTAAGAGTTTGGTGAAAAGGGTTGTTATGTGGACTGATTCTGAGATTTGTTTGCATTGGATTAAGAGTTCAGCTATGGAATGGAAACAGTTTGTGTCGAATAGAGTAGTTGAAATTCAGGATTGCGTGGTTCCTGATAGGCGGTTCCACTGCCCAGGTTTGGAGAACCCGGCTGATCGGCTGACCAGAGGAGTTTCGGCAGTGTCACTAAAAAGTAATGATCTGTGGTGGAGTGCACCTCGATGGTTGAAATCACCACGGTACGACTGGCCCCAACAGAAATTCAGAGTGCCAGACGAGTATATGCAAGAGAAAAGAATCGTCGTCCATACTGCGATTGTTAAGGACGACCCATTGATTGACATTTCCAGGTTTAGTAGCCTTACCAGATTGCTGAGAGTCACTGCTTATGTCCTGCGGTTTCTTGGGAAACTTGGAGGCAAGAGCACACAAACTGGTCCGCTGGTAGCGGCGGAGATCAGCGAAGCAGAGGAATTCTGGATGAAGCAAGTTCAGCGTGAACACTTTGATTTTGAAATAGCTCGTCTAAACCGAGGACAACAGATTCCTGCTGCTTCAAGAATATGGAGTCTTGCTCCTTATTTGCAAGAAGGTCATCTTTGTGTAAAAGGACGTTTGGAGCAGATCGAGTTGACACAAGAAGAAAAGCACCCAATACTTCTGCCCAGGTCTAAATACACAGATCTCTTGATCTTGCACGAACACAATCGAGGGTTCCATTTAGGTGTGATTGCTACTTTATCCAGACTAAGAGAAAGATTCTGGATACCAAAGGGCCGACAATCAGTGAAAAGTGTCTTAAAGAGCTGTCTTGTGTGCCGTAAATACAGTGCGAAGCCTGCAAGGCAACAGACGGGGCAATTACCTCAAGACAGGGTGGTTGCTTGCCCCCCGTTCACTACTGTAGGTACAGATTTTACTAGAGCAATAACTGTGAAGACGACCGGAGGTGCTTTACAGAAGGTGTATATTGTGCTTTTCACATGTGCTGTGACTCGAGCGGTTCACCTTGAAGTGGTTTCTAATATGAGCATTAAGAGTTTTATTATGTCATTACGTCGGTTTTTGGCTCGAAGAGGTTGCGTAAAGGTATTTTATTCTGATAACGCTAAGACCTACCGAAGTTCATGCGAAATCCTTAAGGGATTCAAGAGTATAATAAGGCAACCTGAGCTGAAGAGTTTTATCACTTCTGAGGGCATATCATGGAAGTTTATTCCAGAGCGTTCTCCATGGTGGGGAGGTTTCTGGGAACGGTTGATGCGAAGTATTAGAGAGCCACTGAGAAAAACGCTTGGAAGAGCATTGTTGACTTTGGAGGAATTGTCAACTATCTTAACAGAAATTGAAAGTGTTATTAATAATCGACCTATTACTTACGACAGTGATGAGTTAGATGAGCCGCGAGCTCTAACTCCCTCTCATTTCTTGCTTCTCTGACACCGAAATACTGGATTTGTACCGGAATATTTTTTAGATTGGTTCGTATCTGCTTCTGATCATGTAACTTTGAGCAGGCGTAAACTTTTCCAGACGAAACTTGTGAAAACTTCAAAGGGTAAACTAAGAAGAGCAGTGCAGTTGTTGTACCCTTTGGAAATATAATTGTTTCTAAAATTTTAGGTTATTTGTTATTGTCTATTGTTCTCTATTGTTTGTATTATACTTGAAGAATTGATTGAATGAAATTAACTTTTTTCTTGAAATTTATTTCTATTTGGAATTTGAATTTAATGTTGATCATAATTTTAAAGTATTTATGAATTTTTAACCCTGAATGTATTTTATAGAGGAATATGTACATTGGCATGTACAGGTGGGGAGGATGTTGAGAAATGAACCAGCTGAGGGCGCCACCTCTAGCTTGGCACGCCAGAGGGCGCTGCTTTATAAATAAAAGCTATATCAAGAGTGTGGTTTGATGAAGTGTGCGTTTGGCTGGTTCTCCATTCCCTGTGTGCGGTTGGATAGATATTTGTTAATGGGTTTGAATTGTAGCATGGTCCGTAAGATTTTATCTTCAAAGTTTTATTGTTCTCTGTTTACTTAGTTTAGTTGTTAATTGTGTTTTATTAAATGAGTTCTAGTTTATTAGTGTGTTGGTTTGTGATTTAGTGTAGTGGTTTTATTATTATCAGTTCCTCCTTTTTTTCTCTAATAAAAACCCTTTAAATATCACTACCTTTCAAATGCACCACAAGGAACTAAAGGGTCAACAAATAAATTTAAATGGCTGCCCAGGTAGCACATAATATTGTCTAATATCATAAAATTTGCAAAAATAATACTGTACAATATTTTTCCCAATGTTGAAACAGTGTAAAACGTAAGATTCTTTCAATATTGTACATTTTTTTCATAATATTGGATAATGTCATATAATACTGTATAATATTACATCATATTAAATAATATTGTACTATACTGAATAATATTATATAATATTGAATAATATAACAATATACTGAATATTTTTAAAATATATTTTAGAAGCATTGAAAAATATTAATCACTTAATTTCTAAGTGCTGAACTTATAGGTAACACTTTGTGATTTTTTGAATACCTTTACTTACAGCGAGCTTTGAACCGGCACCTTACCACTGGACTACCCTAGACTTGCAGCAGAAAGCGTAAATGATGATAATAAAATGTAGTTACAGAGTTCGGATCTCTATGAAATTTCATATACATTCAAAATTAATTCTGAATAATCTTTTTAATTAAATTATCTTTTATCGTTGCAATTTCGAGTTCAAAATGAAATTTGAAGCCAAAGAGGAAGCAAATTTAGCTCTTATATCTAAGTTTACTAATTTAATAAATTGAATCAATAAGGTTTAAAAGTAATAATATGTTTGAGAGGTTTTAAAATTAGTTTGAAATTTATTTATTCCTCTTTCAATGTATTACGAGGCGTCTTTAGCATTTATAATTACAGTATTGATTGAAAATCAAATACAAGATTCGTAACAATTAATTAAGTGCATATTTTTACGATGACAATAGCACTCAATTTTTTTCACAGAACAATAAATAATCCATATGTGAGAGCTGTTTTATGGTTAACTTCATTAGCTGAATCCGGCCCGCCTTTTATATACATTAAAACAAAAAGATTGTGTAAACATTATTATTCAAATGAACATTTTGTAAGATATTTTTTCGAACATATTATTCAAAGTTGATTAATATAGTGTTAAAGTATCATCATGCTGCCATCTGTCGACGGTAAGAATAACTTCACCTTAAAATATTGAACAACACTGATAAATGTAGAAAATAAAATATTGTATGCATTGTACCCTATTAGCACAAGATACCCTAAAGTATCCATACAATGTCTTTACCATGTTGTGCGGCCTTCAGAATGTCGTAGCAACATCGTGGAGATATCATAGAATATCTTGTGCCAATAGGGTATTGTATAGTATGATATAATATTCAGCATCTTAAAGAATAATTGTTTCAGTGGAGTTTTTAAATAAAACCTCCAATCGAGTGATATCCTGAGTTAAAATGAAGATTTTTTTACAAAACATTGTTTTATATTATTTGTGTATTTAGTATCTCGGAAATACTGATACATACAATACTTTGTTACAGTATTCGGCGTTCCTCGGTGTTCATAATATTGTATAACACTGTGCAAATATTATATAATATGTCTGCGCTACAGGAGTGGGCAGGATTTTCAAAGTCTTTTGAGACATTTTATAGAATATCCCAAAATCACAAAGAGCGGTCTGTTCTACTTCTTCTAGACAATCATCAGTCTCATCTAGACTTACCAATATTGAACTTGGCCAAAGAAAACAGAGCGTTTCTTTCGTCTTTCCAAATTATATATTTGTAAAAACTGTAATTCTGACAATGATTATGATGATAACTCATCAGAATAACTTATGAAATTAAGTGAATGTATGAATGAAGAAGAGCATAAGCCCTTCGTTATTCTATAGAGATTATAAAATAATAACATATTAAAAACATGAAGGTATTATATTTGCTTTCATTTATTAACATATTTTATATAACAATTTACCCCATCTAGTGTGACAACATAACCCATTACGGGGTAAGTTGTTACAATGTACATGCATGTACAAAACTTTTAATGCCTTTAAATTATCGTTATTTAATCGTTTTTATAAAATATTTTATGGATCTTCAATAATTAAAGTAAAATTTAAATTGTGTTTCGTAAAAATATTTTTAATGGTTTCTTTTTTAAAAAAAATTGAAAAATATTGTAACAACAATCCCAGGTCTCCCCTATATTAAAATCCTCCAAAAAGTTAAGTAATTTCAAAATGGGAGATTATTATAGATTTCGTAACACTGCGTAATACAACGCTTCCTACAAGCACATCATGTCCAAAAAATAACATTTTGCGTCAAAAAAAGAACAACTAACATCACGAAGTACTTGACGTTATTAGCGGCAAAAAAAAATTATTTTTCAAGCAATATCAATTATATTGTGAGTTTGCGCCTCTGTCTTAATTTTCGTGACACAATTACCTGAAACAACCTTCAGTTATGTAATCGTTACATTATTTCAGCAATTTAACTTTTCAACGAAATGTTGTTTTTAGAATCGATTAGTTTGACAGACCAGAAGTTGTGTTCATGTTTTTCCTTGCTCTTTATTTTATCTTCTTAATTAGAAGCCGAAAAATATTTTCTGGAAGGAAAATTTTCGTGATGAGTCCAGGAAGGATGTTTCAGCAAAGAGTATTCCAGTAAAATAATCTTCCTTCAAAGACGACATTATAAAGTAGGCTGGTTTAGATGTTTAAAATTTACTAGTAGTTTTTTGAACCACATTGGATATTCATTTCCCTTCATTTTAATGTTGTGCAAGAATTAATTATAGCTTCCTAGAATGCTTCTTTATTTATTTAGATTCTTAACTAACCTTTAGAAAAAAGCAAATAAACGGAAGATCTACACTTCGTTTCCTGTTTATGTTTTGATGTGTAAACAATCGTTAAATTTAACTAGAAACAAGGCTTGCTTTAAAATCAAGTTCATGAGGCACTTTCTTCTTTTTCTTTTAAATAAAGATATGAACAAAGAGTTCCTTCCTACATGCGATAAACTTGTGATTTATCTATTCTGTAACTATTATACTACTCTGTGTAAATATTGTATTAAAGAGATTGATAATTAAATTGCATATTAATACGAAACACTCGTTTTATGATTTTCTCCCGACGTTTCTACGAAAATTCTACGGCGCGGACCCGAACTGCGCCTTTTTATGTTTTGTTTAGAGTAGCTTTTGATGGCGCCATCTGTTGACAGTATATAGAACTACATATCGCGTACGCGCAGTAAAACATTATTTACTACAAAGGCTCATATTTCCCGTAATATTCACATTTTTGAATTCAAATTTTAATACATGTTTCGTTTGCGTATTGTCAAGTATTCTGTAAGTTTCGTACAATTCGACAGAAAACTCTGTATGTTATAATAAAAAAACACGCGGAGTTTGAAATTTTCAATTTAATACCGATTTTTACTTATATTTTGATAAATTTAATTATTGTCTCACTTTGAGTCCTAGTAACACCCTTCAAGCTCTTTAAAATGACATCAGAATCAAACTCCCAGCTAAACCTCATTTCCACGCTACACTTATTTAGAACCTTACATAAAGCTTATTCATAACAATCACGTGCATGTGCCTTCACTGGTACGATGACGTCACTGGCAAAACAAATACTATGCGACAAACTCTTACAGATATGATTTATCCGTTGTGGGGTCAACCATTCTTTTCGCATTATTAGTCTCGTAGTTATTAGCGATTCAAATCTGACGGTATTTTGTCACACTGGGAAAGTTCAATCGACTATCACTGCAACGAGCGGAAAGACGTTTTCACGTCAATAAAACAATATTTTGAGGTTTCAAGATACAAATTTTCGCAGAAAATCCAATATTCTCCTTAGAAGATTCTTACACAAGAAAGTAGGCAATCTTCCAGGATGGCAAGATCATTAACTGGCAAATCTCCACTTCATCATTTCAGCTTTATCGTTACTATAAGGGGAGTGAGTACCCGATATACTTTCAAAAATTCGATTTTTTTTTTATTTTTAACTATTTGAGGTGGTTTCATACTGTCTTACGCTTTTGTCATAAAAATTACGACGCGCGCCCGCTCGTGTAACTGGAAATTTTTTTCACGTCTTAACGTTTCAGTTTGATAATTATATATCCAGTGCGCATTGCAGTGATTTAATATTTCATTTTACATTGTCAAAAATATCTAATATGTAATAAACCTGCCAATAATCCACCAAGCCAAAAAATTTTCTTGGAGAACCTCAGTTTTATGGAAACACCGCACCACTCGAGCCCAAAAAATCTGATCATCGCTATAGGACATTATCGTGGTTTTAAATCTAAATTTTACATCACAACCTGAAAAAGCAAGCGAACAGCAACCGACATTGAGAAGAATAGCTTGTGGTTTGTGTTTGAAAGAAATCAAACGGTCATCAAAATCCCTGAAATACAGTATGTGCAATATATAGTATACTTGTAAGCGTCACTGTCTTGCAAAAATTCAATATTTCGAATGCAAGGGCAATGATAAGAAACTAAGAAGAAAGTATTTGTTGTACAATCTTAGTTGGTATTATACTATATTTTATTATACATTGATTAATGCCTTTTTCAGAAAATGATAGCATTAAATCTCATTGCTTTCTTCGATTTCAGTATAATTTTAGATTTTGCAAATAATATAAAAATCAATTTTCACTCTTGATGAAAGGATTTACTTTTCTGATGTGTCTCTTATTAGTACAATGAAGTAACTCACAACTGCAAGGGTAAAAATTAAGAAACTTTTTGTTTCGTAGAAAGTACGACGCGCGCTTGCTCGCGTAAAAAATTTTAGCGCGCCCGCTGGAAGGTTAAGTTCTAATCAAATTTTTCGATGAAGCAAAAACTTAGATGTTCCAATTTCTTATCTCCATTCATAACGATGTGTCTTAACTTGATGATTAATTATTAATTAATAAAATTAATTAACAAAAAATAATGCCATCTTTTAAGCTAAATGAATTATGTCTTAAGGTATCCGACTGATTTAAAATCGTCGTTTTTGATGAAATTATCAAAAAATATTTTATGACTTAATTTTGTAGCCTGTTTAATCAGCTTTCTAAAACTGTCTCACCTTTTACTCTACGTGAATTACAAATGGAGTTACAGCTGTTTCATTACCGAATTGTAAGCATTATTTTATGTTGCGTGAAAACTTTAAATGTGTTTTCTGAGAAATGGTACTTTTGACGAAAACTGTCGACCGTAACAATGATTTCTCAAAACGTTATTCAAGTATTGATACGAAATTTTCTGAGATTGTTTTCTGTAATATGCTTTTTGTTTTCTTCTAAAAACTAAGGTCAATTTTAAAATCAAATATTATTTTTAAGTGCTTAAATATAAACGCAAAGCATTTTTTATGAAAAATTACCAGTTTAGTAACTATGTTCAACTATGTCTCAAAACTATTTTGAAGTACAAGAAATATTTTAGAGCATAACACAGATAACCGTCATAAAAATGTACTCCTGCGAGGATTTATGTATATTTAGAATATGATTTTGTCTATGGCTGTTAGCGCAAGGCAAATATTTTAGTCAATTTTCTTCAAATTTCTCAGTTTTTTTTTTAAATATTATTTTGAAAGCCTAATGTTACAATATTTTCATGGTTTTAAAGCATATGCAGTTGAAAAATAACAATAAAAAATATATATAAGTTATTTTTCATAAAAATTGTCTCCGAACACAGTCGGATACGTGAAACTAACGTCAATCCCATCGCCATTTCATTGTACCATTACTAGAAAAAAATGGACCTTTAGAAGGTTGACGAAGACAGAGATTCTGCGCTTTCTAATCATTTCCAATTTTTGTTTCACACAGAGAACTTTTCAGCGTATATTCTAAAAATTGCTGCATTTTCATGATTATTTTTATCACGAATTTATTGTAAAATATGTTGCCGTTATTATTATGAAATGAAAAAATAGGTTATGTTTCGGGTGAAGCAACTTTTTCTTGTTTCGTGTTATTTAACAGGAAAAGCTACTCGAGTATTTTTAATGATGTTGTTTACAGTCTGAAGAAGGGGAAAAGCGCCAATAAGTCGAAGACTACAAAGCGTGCACAAAACGCGTGACACGATCACAGTTAGTTGTGAAAAAGGAACGGAAATCACTAAGTAAACCACGATGAAAAGAATTTCATATAAAAGTTTAATTCAAAAAACCATAAATGAGAATTGAGTATTGATCAATAACATTAATGCAAAGGAATCTACCTTTGTCTTCCAGCTTGCCGGAAGGGATTTTTTATGATGATATTCCTACATGATGGCTTATAAATTTTCTAAAAAAATTTTTTTTTAATTAATCTTGTTAGCGGTATAATGTTTGTTTGCTCCTTTAAAAAAATCCTTTGTTGGTAGTACTTGTCTTGTTCGTCTTTGATTGGGAAATTTCGGGCCATGAGAAGCTTTTTCAGACGAAAGTCAATCTTCTGACATAAAAAATTCCCGAGTAATTTGAATCCATATCGTATATAGTCCTTAGCCCTTGAAAAAGTAGACTAGAATGGTTTCCTTGTTTGTTTAATTCTATTCTTTCGGAGAGTATTTCTTGGTTTTTGACTTCCTTTGTTTTTTGCATGCAGCGGCATATCGCGCCTTACTTAAACATTGTTTAAATTTTATAATGTATGTTTAAATTTATTTTTAAATTTGTTTTAATTGCTAATTTAATTTTATTTGATTATTATCTTTATACGAATATAAAGAACTAATTCTAAAGGAGCGTTTTTTGGATTTTTATTTTTATTTATAATTTCGAAATTTTTTATTATTTGTTGTATCGTGACAATTAATAAAGCGATAAACAGCAGTGTTTTTAATGATTAACTGTCGTTAAAAGTTAATTTTTAAAAAACTTAACTTCATACTTTTGCTTTGATATATAATATTTTTTCTTACACAGTGCGCTTATACTGAAATTTAGCTAAATGTTTATTCTTATTTACAAAATTAGTTATTTTGGGATTAATTTATTTATCTAAATCATAAAGACAATATAATAATGCAATTTTTGCTAAGTGCCTGGTTACGTACTATTCATTGTAGTTCGAAACAACTGGACTACAAAATTCCTAAATAATCAGACAGTCCTTCCTTAAAAGAAAGATTTATAAATAAGCAGACGATCATTCCTTAAT
>BGPR01034271.1:0-16564 GCA_013235015.1 Araneus ventricosus
TTTACAACAAGATTAGTAACAAGATTTATAGTATCAAGTATTTAGTAACAAGTATTTAGTATCAAGTATTTTGTAAGAAGCATTAGTAGGAAACATAGCACCAAGATAGATTGCTAGATTTATAAGCCCTTAACTTTATTAATAAAAACTCCTTTGCATAGGCGGATGGTTGGAAGGAGGGATCTGACAGTAGGATGAAAATGAAAAGACTCATCGAGGGGTACGCGAGGGAAACCAGCGGGAGTGGTCTCCCCTAAACTTTCTCGTATACTCCTAACACATGTAGAGAAAACTAGAATAATAAAAGACGTCAAATAAACTTCCGTCGCAAGTAAACCAAAGTTGGAACCACGCGTGGTTTGAAGGATCGAAACAAATTCAAATCCTCTGCTCATTCTTTTGCGCAACAGGACCTGGCGAGACTCCCTAAATGTTTGCTTCCTTACAAAATCACTCCAGAATTTGTTTTTGGCAAACTGCCAAGTTTCGGAGCGTCCCTTCCTTGCACAGGCATTGCCACCAGTAGGCATGCGCAGGGAGTTAGTTTCAAAACTGAACAAGTATGCGATTATACAGACCGACAGACAGTCAACCCTTTGACGGATTTGGCCCAAAATTTTATACGGACCTACATTCATGACGATAAAACTGTGTATAAAATTTTATCCATCTGACTTTTCAAGTTTTTGAGTTATAGCGTTCGCATGACACCGAACATACAGACAGACAGACTTCCCGTAGACGGATTTTGTCCAAAATTTGATAGAAACCTACAAATTATGTTTAAAGACCACATACCAAATTTCATCCCCGTAGCTCTAATAGTTTTCGAGTTATCGTGTTCACAGACACACACACAGACACACATACAGACACACACACAGACAGACATAATTCCAAAATTGTGTTTTTCGGAATCAGGGAGGTCTAAAACGTGGAGATTCGTCAAAATCTCGAGTTCGAATTTTTTGACGATTACAATACTTTCTCTTTGTATACTTCGTATACGAGAAAGTAAAAAGGTCGGGAACCTCTGCTCTGACACATCAGGAAGAGAGTGAAAATAATTCTGTTTCAAGACCACAGACCAAATTCTATTCTTTCGGCTCTTCCCATTTTCAGGTAGACTGACATTATTCCCAAAGCAGTTTCTTCGGATTCAGGGAGGTCTAAAATGCGGAGATTCCTCAAAATTTTGATGTTGAATTTTTTGAACTTTCAATGAATCGTCCTATGTTTAGCTATTCGTGTGTGATAGGGGAGGCCGGGATTAGTTGTTATATTCGAATTTTAAAATAACCACCGGTAGAAACTCACTTTTATCACGTCAGATGGTAGCCCTCATTCGTATGTCTTCCTCACCGAACATTGGAATGCCTGCAGTCAATAGCAGAGATAATTCCTGTGGTAATGTTGATTTTGTGTCTCTTAGTAATTTTCCTTTTTAAGTTCTAATTTTTACTTTCTCGTATCCGAAGTATACAAAGAGAAAGTATTGTAATCGTCAAAAAATTCGAACTCGAGATTTCGACGGATCTCCACGTTTTAGACCTCCCTGAGTCCGAAAAACACAATTTAGGAATTATGTCTGTATGTCTGTCTGTGTGTGTGTCTGTCTGTGAACACGATAACTCGAAAACTATTAGAGCTACGGGGATGAAATTTGGTATGCGATGTTTATACATAATTTGTAGGTTTCTATCAAATTTTGGACAAAATCCGTCCACGGGAAGTCTGTCTATTTGTATGTCCGCGGTCATGTGAACGCTATAACTCAAAAACTTGAATAGCTAAATGGATAAAATTTGGTACACAGTTTTATCGTTATGAATGTAGGTCCATATAAAAGTTTGGGCCAAATCCGTCAAAAAGAGGCGTTCAAATTGCATATTCAATTTCTTTTAATCCGATTCTCATGCGCATGCGTGTTGGTAGCAATATGTTATTGTTGTAAATTTTATTTACAACAATAAATAATGTTTTCAAGCATCAATTGTTAACAATTTTTTTATTGTTGTAAATCAAGCCGATCTCATTATTTCAGCAAATTTTTTATTCACGCGCTTTTGTAATTGTTACGGTTGTGGTAATATAAATTGTTTTCTTGGGAATTCAATTCCAAAGCAGAATTTTCGCTTTAGTATTCATTGCATTGCCTATTTTATCGCGCCTGCTTCAAAGTAATATTTTTTTGAAACGTGGCAACAGATATTTGATTTCAGGTTTGTTTGTTTTCTTGTTTTACGTTCTCGTATACGAAGTATACAAAGAGAAAGTATCTCCACTACGAATCTCCACTTAGAAAGTATACGAGAAAGTTTAGGGGAGACCTCTCCCGCTGGTTTTATTTGCAACTGGATCTTTAGAGAAATCTCTTTAACGTCTACATCACAAGAAAGCCTAGATTTCAGGAAAATGATATTATATTTAAAAGTTCTGTGCAAGTGTAATATACCACTCGCACGTAGCGAGTTATAAAATATCATCGCATGGCGCTACTTGTTACAATTTCACTGGGGCTACTTGTTACAGTGTAATAACAACCTGCTCCGAGTAAGTTTTTATTCTACAAAATGCGTTTCCTTTTTTAAAATTGAAATGAGGAACTATAGAAGACAGATGGATGAGGGTACAACGCCCCAGAAAAAATGTCTGGAGGCAGCGGAAGTAGTGACGATAGGTTGTTCATTGCGAAGGGCGACTGGTAAATATGGAATTAATTTCATGACACTCTATATATGCTGCAGTTAAATGAAAACTGCTATCGATGGTTAGTTGTATTTCTAATCAATTTCATGTTATAATTTAATTAATTTTAGCGTAATCAAATTGAATTATATAAATAATTAAACAATATAGGTACATTTTATTATTTTTTAAAGATTTTTTGTGGAGATGCTGCATACTAGTTTCAAGCCCTTTTTGTTTCATATACAGAGTCAACTGCATGTAGCGTTGTTTATAAGGAAAAAAACCTCGACAGGTCTTCACAGTTCAATAGGAGACGGAACTTCGAGAGTACATAGACAATGCGACGAAACTGTACTACAGCCTTTCTACTAAGGAAGTTAAATCATTGGTACATAAGTAAGCAATTCAAAATGAAATAAAAATCCCAGTGTGCTGGAGCAAATGTAAGAGTGCTGCAATGACTGGCTGCCATCTTTTCTGAAGTGTAAGAAGTCTCTTTCTTTATGCACTTTACAAGTGACTAGACTGAGTAGAGTCACGAGCTTTAAAAGGGAGAATGTTGCAACCTCCTTCACCAAATTTGCCAGTGTCCTCAGACAGATTCAAATTCTAGGGTCAAGAGATATCTACAGCGCTGAAGAGACTGGGGTGACAACGGTTCAGAAGACAAAGAAAATAATTGCCAGGAAAGGTAGCAAACTGATTGGATGAATGATATCTGCCGAGGGAGGCACTTTGGTAACCATGGATCTTGCTGCCGGTGCTAATGGCGACTCAGTTGTTGAGAAATGAACCAGCTGAGGGCGCCACCTCTAACTTGGCACGCCAGAGGGCGCTGCTTTATAAATAAAAGCTATATCAAGAGTGTGGTTTGATGAAGTGTGCGTTTGGCTGGTTCTCCATTCCCTGTGTGCGGTTGGATAGATATTTGTTAATGGGTTTGAATTGTAGCATGGTCCGTAAGATTTTATCTTCAAAGTTTTATTGTTCTCTGTTTACTTAGTTTAGTTGTTAATTGTGTTTTATTAAATGAGTTCTAGTTTATTAGTGTGTTGGTTTGTGATTTAGTGTAGTGGTTTTATATTACAGATTTTTGGTGCATCGGTCCGCGAAAAGTTTAGTGATTAGTGTTGGTGGTAATTGGTCGTGGTAGACATACTTAGTAATTGTGTGTTAGTGAGAGGTTTGTTTATAGGTTTAGAATGAGTGTAGACGAGACAATTGATAGAAATAGAAGGAATAGAGGTGTAGTAAGAGCTACGGTTACGAATGTTATTAAAAGTGTAGAGGCGGAACTTGCGAAGGAGGTATCGGACATTGAGGTTTTGCAGGATAAATTAAACATCTTGGTAAAAAGGGAAACGGATCTACAGACGTTGGATGAAACAATTAATGGGCAAATTAAACTGGTAGAATTGGAAAAAGAGGTGGAACATGAATTGGAATATAGCGATTCGATTATTAGATGCAAGGGTAGAATCCGGAGATTTATTGATAAACATAGGTGTAGTAATGTAGATGCGGCTGTAATTACTCGACAGGTAAACAACACAAAATTGCCTAGAATTGTTTTGGATAAGTTTGGTGGCGATATTAGGAAGTTTCATGAATTTTGGCCATCGTTTGAAGCAGCTGTGCATGATAACCCTTCTCTAACGAGAGTTGAAAAGTTTAATTATTTGAGATCATTGTTAATAGGCGATGCGGCTAGGGCAATTTCTGGATTAAATTTAACTAATGAAAATTATGATAAAGCGGTTGAGGTCCTGAAAGATAGGTTTGGGCAAAAACAAGCTGTGATTTCTGCGTATATGAACACGCTTTTGTCATTACAGCCTGTTCGGAGGATAAATGACACCTTGGGATTGCGAAATCTCTATGATGAGATTAACAATAGCATAAGAAGTTTAGAGTCATTGGGGATTGATATCGATTCTTATGGCAACTTATTGTATCCAATTTTAGATAGATGCATACCCGTTGAGTTGATGTTGCTGTTTAATAGAGATCAGGTTGTAAAAGGGGTAAAAGAGCCAGTGGTATCAGATTTGATAAATTTTTTGAAAGGAGAGATGGAGGCACGCGAAAGATCTTTTTCGGAACGTACAGAATTAATTCCTATCGCCAAAAGCAATTACCCCCTTTTTAAGAAAACCCAAACTGCATCCTTTAATAGAGGCGGTTCTTCCGCGGCAGCATTAAACGTATCGATAGGAAAATTTTGCGATTTTTGTCCTAAAGAAACGCATCGAAATGAAGACTGTAAATTAAGTATGCATGATAAATATAAGGCGTTGTATGATCAATACAAGTGTAGGAGATGTCTCCGTAAAGGTCATAAGAAAAAGTTTTGTAATGTAAAGGGTATAAAATGTAAAACCTGTGGATCACAATCCCACTGGGAGTACTTGTGTGATAAAGGTCAGAAATCAAACAAAAACGGTAATATTTCGGGATCTTCGAGTGATTCGAGAGACGTTGGTGTTAATTCATTGTTTCGAGAGTCAATGATAGACACTGGAAATCGGAATATAATCTATTACCAAACAGCGAGAGCTAATGTAGTGGGTTCAAATAAAATCATTCGCGGAATTAGAATACTAATCGACAGTGGTTCCGAAACTAGCTTTCTTTTAGAAAGTATTGCAGAGGAAGTCGGGTTACCTACTGTTTCTATTGAGAAACTCAAAATTCACACTTTTGGGTCGCAGGCGCCCCATTTGAGAGAGTTGGAGAGAAAGAGTTTTGTTGCAAGACCCCAATAGTGGCTCGCAATTAGAATGTAATATTCTGGTGATAGACAAAATTGTTGGTGTAGATTTAATTCAAATCCCTTCGAAAGGTATTGCCTCAGTTTTAAGACAAAAAGGATTTGTTTTGTCCGATCAAGGTAGTGAGGATACAGAAATAGGTCTTTTGATTGGGAATGACTTGATGGACAAAATTTTAACGGGTAAAACTTATAGACTTTCAGAGAATTTGATGTTATATGAAACCATATTTGGATGGGTGATCAACGGAAGCTCTAGAGGAGAAAGTGCTTCAAATTGCACTTTAAGTATGTGTACTAGAATTGAATGTTGTGAGGAGGAGAGGTTATCGGATTTGTGGTATAATTGGTTTCAGTTAGAAAGTCAAGGAATTAACGATTCACTTTCAGGAAGAAGTGAAACTGACGAAAAAATAATTCAGAAGTTTGAGGAAAATTTGCGTTTTGAGAATGGTCGTTATGTTACTGGCCTTTTATGGAAGCGGGAACCGGTGGATTTGAGAGACAATTTTCATTTGGCTAAACGGCAATTTGATAGATTTCAAGGGGAGTTAAAGACTAATATCTTTGTTCGTAATCAGTGCGAGGAAATAATTAACTTCCAAAAAGCGAATAATATAGTTGAGGAATGTAATGAAAACGAAACAGGGTACTTCATGCCGTATCGGAGCGTGGTCAGAAAAGATAAAAGTACCACACAGGTTCGATTGGTCTTTAATTGTTCGAGTTCTAAAAGAGGTGATTTATCATTAAATGACTATTTAGAACAAGGTCCTAATCTGAATCCAAGTCTATTAGATGTTCTTTTAAAATTTAGAATATTTAAGGTAGTTTTTTGTGGAGATATAGAAAAAGCCTTTTTGATGATTGGAATAGCCGAGGATGATCGTCGTTATTTAAGGTTTTTGTGGAATACGAATGATAAAGGTAAAGAATATGTGGCGTTGCAAATGAATCGCGTTTTGTTTGGAAGTAGATGCTCACCATTTTTGTTAAGAGCCACAATCAGATATCATGTCAGAAAATATCTTGAAAGATACCCAGATTGCGTCGACATGCTGGACAACGCGTTATATGCGGATGACTTGTGTTACGGGGCTGAGACGGTTCAAGAGGCTTTGAGTTTGTCTGCAGGGGCGGTTTCTATCTTGAAAGATGCGGGTTTTCACTTGAGGAAGCTATGCACGAATTCTAGGGAATTGCAGGCATTGTGGATTCAAAATGGCTTGAGTAACGAGGTTGGGTTTGAACAGGATTGTAAGTTGAAGGTTTTGGGTTTAGTGTGGAATCTGGATGAGGATTGTGTGGGGGTTGATGTTACGCCTTTGTTAAATAGCTTGGAATCGATGGGGAATACAAAGCGATCTGTATTGAGTACTGTTGCTAGGGTGTTTGATCCGCTGGGATTCATTAGTCCGTTTGTTGTGCGCGTTAAAAAACTTGTACAGGAAATTTGGGAAAGAGGGGTCGATTGGGACTCCAAATTGCCAGATGATTTGAGAATTAAGTGGGAGAAGTGGTGTTGTGAAACTGGTTGCTTGTCGGACGTGCGAATAAGTAGGTGTTATTTTTCTAACTGGGATGGGAATGCTGGTGGAATTGAGATGCATATATTTTGTGACTCGTCGCAGGTTGCATATGGAGCAGTTGCGTACTTTAGGTGGGAAACCACATCGGGAGAGGTTGGTGTGCGTTTTGTTATGGCGAAGAGTAGATTGGCACCGTTGAAAAAATTGAGTTTACCTAGATTAGAGTTGATGGGGGCACTGGTTGGCGCTAAACTGTGGAAACATTTGTCGGTTGTTTTTAAGAGTTTGGTGAAAAGGGTTGTTATGTGGACTGATTCTGAGATTTGTTTGCATTGGATTAAGAGTTCAGCTATGGAATGGAAACAGTTTGTGTCGAATAGAGTAGTTGAAATTCAGGATTGCGTGGTTCCTGATAGGCGGTTCCACTGCCCAGGTTTGGAGAACCCGGCTGATCGGCTGACCAGAGGAGTTTCGGCAGTGTCACTAAAAAGTAATGATCTGTGGTGGAGTGCACCTCGATGGTTGAAATCACCACGGTACGACTGGCCCCAACAGAAATTCAGAGTGCCAGACGAGTATATGCAAGAGAAAAGAATCGTCGTCCATACTGCGATTGTTAAGGACGACCCATTGATTGACATTTCCAGGTTTAGTAGCCTTACCAGATTGCTGAGAGTCACTGCTTATGTCCTGCGGTTTCTTGGGAAACTTGGAGGCAAGAGCACACAAACTGGTCCGCTGGTAGCGGCGGAGATCAGCGAAGCAGAGGAATTCTGGATGAAGCAAGTTCAGCGTGAACACTTTGATTTTGAAATAGCTCGTCTAAACCGAGGACAACAGATTCCTGCTGCTTCAAGAATATGGAGTCTTGCTCCTTATTTGCAAGAAGGTCATCTTTGTGTAAAAGGACGTTTGGAGCAGATCGAGTTGACACAAGAAGAAAAGCACCCAATACTTCTGCCCAGGTCTAAATACACAGATCTCTTGATCTTGCACGAACACAATCGAGGGTTCCATTTAGGTGTGATTGCTACTTTATCCAGACTAAGAGAAAGATTCTGGATACCAAAGGGCCGACAATCAGTGAAAAGTGTCTTAAAGAGCTGTCTTGTGTGCCGTAAATACAGTGCGAAGCCTGCAAGGCAACAGACGGGGCAATTACCTCAAGACAGGGTGGTTGCTTGCCCCCCGTTCACTACTGTAGGTACAGATTTTACTAGAGCAATAACTGTGAAGACGACCGGAGGTGCTTTACAGAAGGTGTATATTGTGCTTTTCACATGTGCTGTGACTCGAGCGGTTCACCTTGAAGTGGTTTCTAATATGAGCATTAAGAGTTTTATTATGTCATTACGTCGGTTTTTGGCTCGAAGAGGTTGCGTAAAGGTATTTTATTCTGATAACGCTAAGACCTACCGAAGTTCATGCGAAATCCTTAAGGGATTCAAGAGTATAATAAGGCAACCTGAGCTGAAGAGTTTTATCACTTCTGAGGGCATATCATGGAAGTTTATTCCAGAGCGTTCTCCATGGTGGGGAGGTTTCTGGGAACGGTTGATGCGAAGTATTAGAGAGCCACTGAGAAAAACGCTTGGAAGAGCATTGTTGACTTTGGAGGAATTGTCAACTATCTTAACAGAAATTGAAAGTGTTATTAATAATCGACCTATTACTTACGACAGTGATGAGTTAGATGAGCCGCGAGCTCTAACTCCCTCTCATTTCTTGCTTCTCTGACACCGAAATACTGGATTTGTACCGGAATATTTTTTAGATTGGTTCGTATCTGCTTCTGATCATGTAACTTTGAGCAGGCGTAAACTTTTCCAGACGAAACTTGTGAAAACTTCAAAGGGTAAACTAAGAAGAGCAGTGCAGTTGTTGTACCCTTTGGAAATATAATTGTTTCTAAAATTTTAGGTTATTTGTTATTGTCTATTGTTCTCTATTGTTTGTATTATACTTGAAGAATTGATTGAATGAAATTAACTTTTTTCTTGAAATTTATTTCTATTTGGAATTTGAATTTAATGTTGATCATAATTTTAAAGTATTTATGAATTTTTAACCCTGAATGTATTTTATAGAGGAATATGTACATTGGCATGTACAGGTGGGGAGGATGTTGAGAAATGAACCAGCTGAGGGCGCCACCTCTAGCTTGGCACGCCAGAGGGCGCTGCTTTATAAATAAAAGCTATATCAAGAGTGTGGTTTGATGAAGTGTGCGTTTGGCTGGTTCTCCATTCCCTGTGTGCGGTTGGATAGATATTTGTTAATGGGTTTGAATTGTAGCATGGTCCGTAAGATTTTATCTTCAAAGTTTTATTGTTCTCTGTTTACTTAGTTTAGTTGTTAATTGTGTTTTATTAAATGAGTTCTAGTTTATTAGTGTGTTGGTTTGTGATTTAGTGTAGTGGTTTTATTATTATCAGTTCCTCCTTTTTTTCTCTAATAAAAACCCTTTAAATATCACTACCTTTCAAATGCACCACAAGGAACTAAAGGGTCAACAAATAAATTTAAATGGCTGCCCAGGTAGCACATAATATTGTCTAATATCATAAAATTTGCAAAAATAATACTGTACAATATTTTTCCCAATGTTGAAACAGTGTAAAACGTAAGATTCTTTCAATATTGTACATTTTTTTCATAATATTGGATAATGTCATATAATACTGTATAATATTACATCATATTAAATAATATTGTACTATACTGAATAATATTATATAATATTGAATAATATAACAATATACTGAATATTTTTAAAATATATTTTAGAAGCATTGAAAAATATTAATCACTTAATTTCTAAGTGCTGAACTTATAGGTAACACTTTGTGATTTTTTGAATACCTTTACTTACAGCGAGCTTTGAACCGGCACCTTACCACTGGACTACCCTAGACTTGCAGCAGAAAGCGTAAATGATGATAATAAAATGTAGTTACAGAGTTCGGATCTCTATGAAATTTCATATACATTCAAAATTAATTCTGAATAATCTTTTTAATTAAATTATCTTTTATCGTTGCAATTTCGAGTTCAAAATGAAATTTGAAGCCAAAGAGGAAGCAAATTTAGCTCTTATATCTAAGTTTACTAATTTAATAAATTGAATCAATAAGGTTTAAAAGTAATAATATGTTTGAGAGGTTTTAAAATTAGTTTGAAATTTATTTATTCCTCTTTCAATGTATTACGAGGCGTCTTTAGCATTTATAATTACAGTATTGATTGAAAATCAAATACAAGATTCGTAACAATTAATTAAGTGCATATTTTTACGATGACAATAGCACTCAATTTTTTTCACAGAACAATAAATAATCCATATGTGAGAGCTGTTTTATGGTTAACTTCATTAGCTGAATCCGGCCCGCCTTTTATATACATTAAAACAAAAAGATTGTGTAAACATTATTATTCAAATGAACATTTTGTAAGATATTTTTTCGAACATATTATTCAAAGTTGATTAATATAGTGTTAAAGTATCATCATGCTGCCATCTGTCGACGGTAAGAATAACTTCACCTTAAAATATTGAACAACACTGATAAATGTAGAAAATAAAATATTGTATGCATTGTACCCTATTAGCACAAGATACCCTAAAGTATCCATACAATGTCTTTACCATGTTGTGCGGCCTTCAGAATGTCGTAGCAACATCGTGGAGATATCATAGAATATCTTGTGCCAATAGGGTATTGTATAGTATGATATAATATTCAGCATCTTAAAGAATAATTGTTTCAGTGGAGTTTTTAAATAAAACCTCCAATCGAGTGATATCCTGAGTTAAAATGAAGATTTTTTTACAAAACATTGTTTTATATTATTTGTGTATTTAGTATCTCGGAAATACTGATACATACAATACTTTGTTACAGTATTCGGCGTTCCTCGGTGTTCATAATATTGTATAACACTGTGCAAATATTATATAATATGTCTGCGCTACAGGAGTGGGCAGGATTTTCAAAGTCTTTTGAGACATTTTATAGAATATCCCAAAATCACAAAGAGCGGTCTGTTCTACTTCTTCTAGACAATCATCAGTCTCATCTAGACTTACCAATATTGAACTTGGCCAAAGAAAACAGAGCGTTTCTTTCGTCTTTCCAAATTATATATTTGTAAAAACTGTAATTCTGACAATGATTATGATGATAACTCATCAGAATAACTTATGAAATTAAGTGAATGTATGAATGAAGAAGAGCATAAGCCCTTCGTTATTCTATAGAGATTATAAAATAATAACATATTAAAAACATGAAGGTATTATATTTGCTTTCATTTATTAACATATTTTATATAACAATTTACCCCATCTAGTGTGACAACATAACCCATTACGGGGTAAGTTGTTACAATGTACATGCATGTACAAAACTTTTAATGCCTTTAAATTATCGTTATTTAATCGTTTTTATAAAATATTTTATGGATCTTCAATAATTAAAGTAAAATTTAAATTGTGTTTCGTAAAAATATTTTTAATGGTTTCTTTTTTAAAAAAAATTGAAAAATATTGTAACAACAATCCCAGGTCTCCCCTATATTAAAATCCTCCAAAAAGTTAAGTAATTTCAAAATGGGAGATTATTATAGATTTCGTAACACTGCGTAATACAACGCTTCCTACAAGCACATCATGTCCAAAAAATAACATTTTGCGTCAAAAAAAGAACAACTAACATCACGAAGTACTTGACGTTATTAGCGGCAAAAAAAAATTATTTTTCAAGCAATATCAATTATATTGTGAGTTTGCGCCTCTGTCTTAATTTTCGTGACACAATTACCTGAAACAACCTTCAGTTATGTAATCGTTACATTATTTCAGCAATTTAACTTTTCAACGAAATGTTGTTTTTAGAATCGATTAGTTTGACAGACCAGAAGTTGTGTTCATGTTTTTCCTTGCTCTTTATTTTATCTTCTTAATTAGAAGCCGAAAAATATTTTCTGGAAGGAAAATTTTCGTGATGAGTCCAGGAAGGATGTTTCAGCAAAGAGTATTCCAGTAAAATAATCTTCCTTCAAAGACGACATTATAAAGTAGGCTGGTTTAGATGTTTAAAATTTACTAGTAGTTTTTTGAACCACATTGGATATTCATTTCCCTTCATTTTAATGTTGTGCAAGAATTAATTATAGCTTCCTAGAATGCTTCTTTATTTATTTAGATTCTTAACTAACCTTTAGAAAAAAGCAAATAAACGGAAGATCTACACTTCGTTTCCTGTTTATGTTTTGATGTGTAAACAATCGTTAAATTTAACTAGAAACAAGGCTTGCTTTAAAATCAAGTTCATGAGGCACTTTCTTCTTTTTCTTTTAAATAAAGATATGAACAAAGAGTTCCTTCCTACATGCGATAAACTTGTGATTTATCTATTCTGTAACTATTATACTACTCTGTGTAAATATTGTATTAAAGAGATTGATAATTAAATTGCATATTAATACGAAACACTCGTTTTATGATTTTCTCCCGACGTTTCTACGAAAATTCTACGGCGCGGACCCGAACTGCGCCTTTTTATGTTTTGTTTAGAGTAGCTTTTGATGGCGCCATCTGTTGACAGTATATAGAACTACATATCGCGTACGCGCAGTAAAACATTATTTACTACAAAGGCTCATATTTCCCGTAATATTCACATTTTTGAATTCAAATTTTAATACATGTTTCGTTTGCGTATTGTCAAGTATTCTGTAAGTTTCGTACAATTCGACAGAAAACTCTGTATGTTATAATAAAAAAACACGCGGAGTTTGAAATTTTCAATTTAATACCGATTTTTACTTATATTTTGATAAATTTAATTATTGTCTCACTTTGAGTCCTAGTAACACCCTTCAAGCTCTTTAAAATGACATCAGAATCAAACTCCCAGCTAAACCTCATTTCCACGCTACACTTATTTAGAACCTTACATAAAGCTTATTCATAACAATCACGTGCATGTGCCTTCACTGGTACGATGACGTCACTGGCAAAACAAATACTATGCGACAAACTCTTACAGATATGATTTATCCGTTGTGGGGTCAACCATTCTTTTCGCATTATTAGTCTCGTAGTTATTAGCGATTCAAATCTGACGGTATTTTGTCACACTGGGAAAGTTCAATCGACTATCACTGCAACGAGCGGAAAGACGTTTTCACGTCAATAAAACAATATTTTGAGGTTTCAAGATACAAATTTTCGCAGAAAATCCAATATTCTCCTTAGAAGATTCTTACACAAGAAAGTAGGCAATCTTCCAGGATGGCAAGATCATTAACTGGCAAATCTCCACTTCATCATTTCAGCTTTATCGTTACTATAAGGGGAGTGAGTACCCGATATACTTTCAAAAATTCGATTTTTTTTTTATTTTTAACTATTTGAGGTGGTTTCATACTGTCTTACGCTTTTGTCATAAAAATTACGACGCGCGCCCGCTCGTGTAACTGGAAATTTTTTTCACGTCTTAACGTTTCAGTTTGATAATTATATATCCAGTGCGCATTGCAGTGATTTAATATTTCATTTTACATTGTCAAAAATATCTAATATGTAATAAACCTGCCAATAATCCACCAAGCCAAAAAATTTTCTTGGAGAACCTCAGTTTTATGGAAACACCGCACCACTCGAGCCCAAAAAATCTGATCATCGCTATAGGACATTATCGTGGTTTTAAATCTAAATTTTACATCACAACCTGAAAAAGCAAGCGAACAGCAACCGACATTGAGAAGAATAGCTTGTGGTTTGTGTTTGAAAGAAATCAAACGGTCATCAAAATCCCTGAAATACAGTATGTGCAATATATAGTATACTTGTAAGCGTCACTGTCTTGCAAAAATTCAATATTTCGAATGCAAGGGCAATGATAAGAAACTAAGAAGAAAGTATTTGTTGTACAATCTTAGTTGGTATTATACTATATTTTATTATACATTGATTAATGCCTTTTTCAGAAAATGATAGCATTAAATCTCATTGCTTTCTTCGATTTCAGTATAATTTTAGATTTTGCAAATAATATAAAAATCAATTTTCACTCTTGATGAAAGGATTTACTTTTCTGATGTGTCTCTTATTAGTACAATGAAGTAACTCACAACTGCAAGGGTAAAAATTAAGAAACTTTTTGTTTCGTAGAAAGTACGACGCGCGCTTGCTCGCGTAAAAAATTTTAGCGCGCCCGCTGGAAGGTTAAGTTCTAATCAAATTTTTCGATGAAGCAAAAACTTAGATGTTCCAATTTCTTATCTCCATTCATAACGATGTGTCTTAACTTGATGATTAATTATTAATTAATAAAATTAATTAACAAAAAATAATGCCATCTTTTAAGCTAAATGAATTATGTCTTAAGGTATCCGACTGATTTAAAATCGTCGTTTTTGATGAAATTATCAAAAAATATTTTATGACTTAATTTTGTAGCCTGTTTAATCAGCTTTCTAAAACTGTCTCACCTTTTACTCTACGTGAATTACAAATGGAGTTACAGCTGTTTCATTACCGAATTGTAAGCATTATTTTATGTTGCGTGAAAACTTTAAATGTGTTTTCTGAGAAATGGTACTTTTGACGAAAACTGTCGACCGTAACAATGATTTCTCAAAACGTTATTCAAGTATTGATACGAAATTTTCTGAGATTGTTTTCTGTAATATGCTTTTTGTTTTCTTCTAAAAACTAAGGTCAATTTTAAAATCAAATATTATTTTTAAGTGCTTAAATATAAACGCAAAGCATTTTTTATGAAAAATTACCAGTTTAGTAACTATGTTCAACTATGTCTCAAAACTATTTTGAAGTACAAGAAATATTTTAGAGCATAACACAGATAACCGTCATAAAAATGTACTCCTGCGAGGATTTATGTATATTTAGAATATGATTTTGTCTATGGCTGTTAGCGCAAGGCAAATATTTTAGTCAATTTTCTTCAAATTTCTCAGTTTTTTTTTTAAATATTATTTTGAAAGCCTAATGTTACAATATTTTCATGGTTTTAAAGCATATGCAGTTGAAAAATAACAATAAAAAATATATATAAGTTATTTTTCATAAAAATTGTCTCCGAACACAGTCGGATACGTGAAACTAACGTCAATCCCATCGCCATTTCATTGTACCATTACTAGAAAAAAATGGACCTTTAGAAGGTTGACGAAGACAGAGATTCTGCGCTTTCTAATCATTTCCAATTTTTGTTTCACACAGAGAACTTTTCAGCGTATATTCTAAAAATTGCTGCATTTTCATGATTATTTTTATCACGAATTTATTGTAAAATATGTTGCCGTTATTATTATGAAATGAAAAAATAGGTTATGTTTCGGGTGAAGCAACTTTTTCTTGTTTCGTGTTATTTAACAGGAAAAGCTACTCGAGTATTTTTAATGATGTTGTTTACAGTCTGAAGAAGGGGAAAAGCGCCAATAAGTCGAAGACTACAAAGCGTGCACAAAACGCGTGACACGATCACAGTTAGTTGTGAAAAAGGAACGGAAATCACTAAGTAAACCACGATGAAAAGAATTTCATATAAAAGTTTAATTCAAAAAACCATAAATGAGAATTGAGTATTGATCAATAACATTAATGCAAAGGAATCTACCTTTGTCTTCCAGCTTGCCGGAAGGGATTTTTTATGATGATATTCCTACATGATGGCTTATAAATTTTCTAAAAAAATTTTTTTTTAATTAATCTTGTTAGCGGTATAATGTTTGTTTGCTCCTTTAAAAAAATCCTTTGTTGGTAGTACTTGTCTTGTTCGTCTTTGATTGGGAAATTTCGGGCCATGAGAAGCTTTTTCAGACGAAAGTCAATCTTCTGACATAAAAAATTCCCGAGTAATTTGAATCCATATCGTATATAGTCCTTAGCCCTTGAAAAAGTAGACTAGAATGGTTTCCTTGTTTGTTTAATTCTATTCTTTCGGAGAGTATTTCTTGGTTTTTGACTTCCTTTGTTTTTTGCATGCAGCGGCATATCGCGCCTTACTTAAACATTGTTTAAATTTTATAATGTATGTTTAAATTTATTTTTAAATTTGTTTTAATTGCTAATTTAATTTTATTTGATTATTATCTTTATACGAATATAAAGAACTAATTCTAAAGGAGCGTTTTTTGGATTTTTATTTTTATTTATAATTTCGAAATTTTTTATTATTTGTTGTATCGTGACAATTAATAAAGCGATAAACAGCAGTGTTTTTAATGATTAACTGTCGTTAAAAGTTAATTTTTAAAAAACTTAACTTCATACTTTTGCTTTGATATATAATATTTTTTCTTACACAGTGCGCTTATACTGAAATTTAGCTAAATGTTTATTCTTATTTACAAAATTAGTTATTTTGGGATTAATTTATTTATCTAAATCATAAAGACAATATAATAATGCAATTTTTGCTAAGTGCCTGGTTACGTACTATTCATTGTAGTTCGAAACAACTGGACTACAAAATTCCTAAATAATCAGACAGTCCTTCCTTAAAAGAAAGATTTATAAATAAGCAGACGATCATTCCTTAAT
>BGPR01034272.1:0-13530 GCA_013235015.1 Araneus ventricosus
TTAACCCGTGTCCATCGAACTGAGATGGTCTGTATATTTTCTTTTATAATGTGAAAGCATTATTTATAGAAGAAGTCTTTCATTCTTAAGTAACGTCATTCAATTTTATTACAGCATCTTGGTACTTCAATTTATAGGTTTGACCATCCCGCCTATAGTCCCGATCTTGCTCCCAGCCACTACCATCTATTGCAACACCTGAAAAGCTTCCTGGACGAGCAGCATTTCCTCAGTGGCGACGACACGCTCTCCTTTCATGTGTCGCATTTCTTCGGAACAGAAATAGGTCTCACAGTATGGCACCTGCTCCAATTCCGGTGGTTCTTATGCTGAGAGGTAGCTGAGTGCTGTACCTGTTTCATTAATGTTTCCAGGTAATTATGTCTCATGTCTCTTTACGGCTTCCAGGAAACTTATTTTCTGGACGAAACAAATATTTCAGGCTAATATTTGTCTTTCATCCTTAGACTTTATTATAGGTATTTTATAATGTGTAGACAGGAATTTTGGTGGACACGTTCTTGAATTATATTTTTTACGAAATCGTGTATACCCATCTGATAATTTTAAAGACGCACTATGAAGTGAAATCTCCAATCAATGGATGACCATCCAAACCATCGAACTGGAGATGGTCTGTATATATTCTTTTGACAATATGAAAGCATTATCGAGAAGAAGTCTTTCATTCTTAGACGTCATCCACTTGATTATAGGTATCTTATAATGTGTAAACAGGAATTTTGGTGGACACGTTCTTGAATTATATTTTTTACGAAATCGTGTATACCCTTCTGATAATTTTAAAGACGCACTATGAAGTGAAATCTCCAATCAATGGATGACCATCCAAACCATCGAACTGGAGATGGTCTGAATATTTTCTTTTGACAATATGAAAGCAGAGAAGAAGTCTTCTTTTTTCATTAGACTTCATCCACTTCATTATAGGTATCTTATAAGAGCAAAAATGTCGTTATGTCAAAACAAAGCGTGCGACAACAATCAGTTGCATGTTAGATAATATGCGTCGCCATATTTGTCACGTGACTTGATTCCATTATTAAAAAAGTTTTCAAAATCTATAAGCATTAAAAATTTGCATCGGATGTCAAGTACTTTTAATTTTTCTTTATTGTTACTGTTTAATTATTTTTGAACAATGAACATAAATGTCTAAGAATATAGTACCAACTTGAACGTATTTGCACTTATTTATATGACAATTTTCTGAAAATTACTAAGTATCCCAATGCATTGTCTTTTCGAACTAGGGTACAGAAAATGTGATCATCTTCGACTTGTCGTATAATCAGCTGAAGGCTCTGCCTCAGAATCTGTTCAACTCCTGGAAAAAGTTGAATAAAGTGTCGCTTACATCCAACCAGTTGCTGCATGTCGATCAGCTGTTCGCGGTTGCTCGGCCCAAGGTGAGAACTTTTCATTACTTAATATATTTGCAAATTTTCAGATCTTTAATGTTATGCACAAGATTGTATAATATTCTCTTTTTAAGTAAAGACTAATGTCTTAACTTTCTTTACGTTTTTACGATGTCATTTGGGTGCCATCAAGACGTTTTTGCTTTTTCGTATACAAAGAGAAAGTATTGCAATCGTCAAAAAATTCGAACTCGAGATTTTGACGAATCTCCACGTTTTAGACCTTCCTGAGTCCGAAAAACACAATTTAGGAATTATGTCTGTCTGTGAACAGGATAACTCGAAATCTATTAGAGCTACGGGGATGAAATTTGGTATGTGATCTTTACACATAACTTGCAAGTTTCTATCAAATTTTGGACAAAATCCGTCTACGGGAAGTCTGTCTGTCCGCGGTCATGCGAACACTATAACTCAAACACTTGAATAGCTAGATGGATAAAATTTGGTACACAGTTTTATCATCATGATTGTAGTTCTGTATCAAAGTTTGGACCAAATCCGTCGAAGGGTTGTTGGTCTGTCGGACTGTTTAGTCGCATACTTGTAAAAATTATATCTCCTAAACCCTTTGGCTTGGATATATAAAAATTGGTATGACGGTTCCTAACATTAATTATAGATCTGTGCCCAAATTTTGTTCCAATCGGTTAAATAAAAGGCGCTCAAATTACATATTCAATTTTTTAGTCCTATTCTCCATGCGCATGCGTACTGGTAGCAATCTCTGCGCACGTGGAAGCATTACGTCACTTTGTCCTTGAGCCGGCAAGAGTGGAAAAATCTGTACTCATCTCTTTGAATATGATTCTTTACCTAAATATTTTACAATCACTATAATCTACAATGAAAAAACTTCTGATAGTCATTGGATTCTGGGTTAAAGTAGGTTCGAATTTTTTTTATCCACGCGGGGGGATGAGAAAGAGCACCTTTTTGGGAAAGTATACGAGAACGTTTAGGGGAGACCACCCCCGCTGGTTTCGACGTATGTTTCGATTGTTTGGTATTTTAGCATAATTTCAGAAGGCTGATGTATTAAATTTTCAAATCAAATGCATTAACCCTAAAGTATATTTGATACCGGTGCAATTTTTCATTAAAGGTTTACACGTGTAAGTGAATGACAAAAATTCTTTGTTGCCAAAGAGATATCTCAAAATCAACCGCCACACAAACTAACTCACTCAGCTCAAATATTCTAAAGTTTGCCAAAAAGCCTCATCGATACAAACTGAGAAATTTAACACTAATACCAGTAGAGAAATCCTGCGTTCAAAAATAATTGTAGAGAGATCTGCATATCGGCTATGATTTCGATCTACTTACTACTACGACCACAGTTTCAACTGTCGACAAACTGGAACGTCGTTTCCGTGCATCGTTTCCCCTCTAGTTTTACCATTAAATGAGAATGAAACCAGCGGGAGTGGCCTCCCCTAAACTTTCTCTTATATTTCCCAAAAGTTTGTCATTTCCCCTCCCACGAACCTACTGTAAACCAGAATGCAATGACTATCAGAAGGTCTTTCATTGTAGATTAGAACTAAGATTGTCTCCGTCCTGCAACAAGGCATACGGAGCATTCTTTATTCAATAAGACACAAAATAAATTTTACAAGAGAACACAAAATACAGTTTACAAAATATTGTCATATAAACAAACAAAGAATTCATTGTAGATTATAGCGATTGTAAAATTATTGAAGGTGAAGAATCAAATTCAAAGAGATATATGTATTAAAACTTAGAAATATTTATTTTCTATCGCACTCTAGCAAGCTCCGCTAATGCAAGGGCGTGCACGAACGAAAAGAAAACAGGAGAAAATGACCTCGTTCGCTATCGCTGAATAGCTTGCGCGTGCGCAGACATTACTTCCAGTATGCAAGTAAAAAAATGGAATATGCAATTTGGACGCCTTTTTTTAACCGATTGAAACGAAATTTGGGCACAGATCTATAATTAGCAACCGTCATACCAATCTTTATTTATCAAAGCCGTAGTGCTTACGAGTTATAATGATTAGAAATATACGATTATACAGACCAACAGACAGTCAACCATTCGACGGATTTGGCCCAACATTGGATACGGACCTACATTCCTGATGATAAAACTGTGTACCAAATTTTATCCATTTAGCTATTCAAGTTTTTGAGTTATAGTGTTCACATGAACGCGGACAGACAGACTTACCGTAGACGGATTTTGTCCAAAATTTGATAGAAACCTACAAATTATGTGTAAAGATCACATACCAAATTTCAACCTGTATCTCTAATAGTTTTCGAGTTATCGTGTTCGCAGACAGACACACACACACACACACAGACAGACATAATTCCGAAATTGTGTCTTTCGGACTCAGGGAGGTCTGAAACGTGGAGATTCGTCGAAATCTAGAGTTCGAATTTTTTGACGATTACAATACTTTCTCTTTGTATACTTCGTATACGAGAAAGTAAAAAGTTATCTCTCTGGCGTTGAGCGTCTCTCTCATTTGCTATGAATTGATTAACCCTGGCATTAAAATTCTCCTCTTTGCTTTCTATTTTTTAATTTTTTCTTTGCAAAGTATACGATGGAAAAGTATAATAATCGTCAAAAAAATTAGCCTCCAGATTTTGATGAATTTGTGGCATCCATGAATCCGAAAAAATCATTTTTGAAATTATGTCTGTCTGCGAACACCATAGTTGGAATACACAACAAGTCAGGCAAATGAAATTCGTTATGTGGCCTTTATACTCAGACTATAGATCTTGAATCAGATTTTGAACCAAATCCATCGACAGGAGGTACGTCTGTCTGTCTCTCAGTGTACATGCGAACCAGTGGTTGAAAAACATTCTCACGAATAACTTATAAAGAACCCGACTTCGACTCCTAATGCGCTTCATTTGTGATGAGAACAATCTCATTGCAGAGGATAATAATTGAGTACTCATCCACCCAGACTGACACACACTCCGGCTACTTATGACTCTTCTTTCCCCCCCCCCCTAAGCATTTTTTTTTTCATTTTGTTTTCTATGTTGTTCTGTCCAGTGTATGTTTCTTTTTTACTTTCTCGTATACGAAGTATACAAAGAGAAAGTATTGTAATCGTCATAAAATTCGAACTCGAGATTTTGACGAATCTCCACGTTTTAGACCTCTCTGATTCTGAGAAACACAATTTTGGAATTATGTCTGTCTGTGAACACGATAACTCGAAAACTATTAGAGCTACGGAAATTAAATTTGGTATATGATCTTTGTACATAATTTGTAGGTTTCTATCAAATTTTGGACAAAATCCGTCAAAGGTAAGTCTGACTGTCTGTATGTCCTCGGCCATGTGAACACTATAACTCAAACACTTGAATAGCTAGATCGATAAAATTTGGTACACAGTTTTATCGTCATGATTGTAGGTCCGTATCAAATTTTGGGCCAAATCCGTCAAAGGGTTGACTATCTGTCGGTCTGAATAATCACATATTTGTAAAAATTATATCTCATAAGCCCTTTGGCTTAGAGAAATAAAACTTGGTATTATGGATGCTAACATTAATTATAGATCTGTGCCCAATTTTCATCTCAATCGGTTAAAAAACAGATGTTCAAATTTCATATTTGGATCAAAATGCACATTGCGACTGTGTGAGAGCGTTTCGCTTATTTTGCTTAAGTTAGTATGGTTGGCGTTTGACCTTGGCGGTCTACGAAGGAAATTGTAGCGAGCCGCAAACACGCGCTTCGGAAATTATGGCAACCCACTGAAACGAAACTCCGTTCTGACATTCTCCAGATGGAAGGTATGGTGAAATCTTGCCTGATATCTATAGTAAGATTTAGTACTCAAAAACGTTAATTAAAGTTGCGTACGTCAACGCGCGTAAAAATTGAGAACATACGCATTTTTTTTCTTTTTTTTTGCAAAATATTAAGTTTTGGGTAATTCATGAATTTTATATGTTTCATTGTAAATCACCATTCATAATTTTTTTCTCAAAATAACCAGGCCTTGGGTAAAATACCCCAAGAATATTTACCTATCCACTTGGTGTTTACCCACCCTACATTACTGGTCGTATGCGAGAAAGTTTCGGGGAGGCCACTCCCGCTGGTTTCATTATTATTTGTTTTTGTCCTTTCTTAAAAAATAAAATTCACCTCCATCCTTCCAAACCGGAAAGGAGTCAAATGGCTCTAAACATGAGGATGGAGGTGGTGTAATGTGACGTAAAAGTGTGCATGCGAGCGCATTATCTTCAAAACGCAAAGAACGAAATAGAAGAAATTTGGAATGTGGTTTCATCATGAGAATAAAAACTGTGTGTCATATTTTGGGCAAATTCCATCATTGGGTTGAATATGTCTCTGTGTTTATCGTGTGTATGTAAATACGTTAAGTCCAAAACACATTAGGCAAGCTGGATGACTTTCTAGTATGTGATACTTCTCCAATGTTGTAGGTCTGTATCAAACTTTGAACCAAATCGTCAAAGAGGATATATACAAAATACATACTCGACTCTTTTAATTATATAACGAAGCTAAACATAAACGTGTTGTATGAAAGTCGAGGGGAGGAAAACCTGGCTGGTTTAGAATATTGTAATTGTCTATTTGATAAAACAATAAGAAATTCGGACTTCACAGAACCTTGTGAGTCATAGAATTTTGGAAGCTTTGAACTTTCTGTCTCTCTCTGTATCTTATTGTTTTTTATTTATTTATTTACTTATTTGCCCACGCCGACCCACCCACCCATAGTGTATGGAGCGTTTGGACCGAGCAAAAATGCAAACAAAAATGTTACGTTGCGTAAACATTAAAAAATTCAAAAAAATACAGAATAAAAATACAATTTTCAAAAATACAAAAATTTTACTTTGCATAAACATTAAAAACTAAAGTGCAACTAAGTTAAAGTACAAATGTCAATTTAAAAAGGAAAGTCATTATATATGTGATATTTTAATTTTTTAACTTTCTTAAATCATTTTTAACGGCACCTCATTTTTATTACTTCTACTTTCATCGTAATAAGCGCACTACAACTTTCTTTTCGAGTCACGAGTCTTTTCCGGGGAAATTCCCTTCTCTGGGTACTTAAACTTTGTGCGCTTTCCTATCTGCCCTTTTTCACTCCAACATGTAAACGAATAACAACGTCGCGCTGCTTCGCGCGTTAACTCTGGATTACTGGTCATGGACCTACATGAAAAATGAATCCTTTACCTATAAAGAAATAAACTGATATCCTCAATGACTGAATAAAAGAAGATAAAGCCAAATATTGTCTCTTCCCTGAACAAAATGGACTACACCTCATCTTCTTTAAAGCATGATCATATATATATATATATATATCATGAAAGTCAAAAAATGTTAAAATAAAATGGAGAGACTGTAGTAAGTCGGTAAAAGCGTATAGATGCTCATCAGGGTAAGTAAAATCTATACGAACTGTTAAAAAATTAGTGAAATCATAATGTTTTCTGCGTACAGTGTTGGCGTATAGCTAAAAAACACTGTCCTTTACCCCGAACATTATGATAAACCAAGAATTTGAAAGAAATACAAATAAATGAAATGAATTTACGAACCTAAAACTGAGAGATGCTGCCAACGGGAGACGTGACAAAGGAAATAATTAAACGCGTCATGTAGGGACCGGATGTTTACGAAAATATCAAGTTACTTCTGAGGTTGGGGGAGTTGCGATGAAGATTAGGAAATCGATGGAAAAAAAGGATGAAAGCGAACTACATCCGGTTGGTAGCATCTCTCAGTTTTAGGTTCGTAATTTCATTTCTTTTATTTGTATTTCATTCAAATTCTTGGTTTATCATAATGTTCGGGGTAAAGGACAGTGTTTTTTAGCTATATGCCAACACTGTTCGCAGAAAACATTATGATTTCACTAATTTTTTAACGGTTCGTATAGATTTTACTTACCCTGATGAGCATCTATACGCTTTTACCGATTTACTACAGTCTCTCCATTTTATTTTAGCATTTTTTGACTTTCATGATATTGATATATTTTCCACAAATCTTCTTGAATTGCAGCATTTTTGCGCATTCGTTGCGTTTGTGTTATATTTTTCTATATTATTTTATCTTCCCCTTTTATATATATATTCCACTTTCGGCTTTTTCTTACAGCAGATTTTTTTCTTGATATTTTGTTTTATGAATGTTTATTTTGTATATGTTGCTTTTACATTTCTGCTATGTTTGTTTCGTATTTGTTATATATATATATTCTTCCATTTTCATTTGTCTTGTGCTTTTAGAGGGGATGACGGCAATTTTTAACGGATTTCGTTTGTCGTAAGCAGAAAAAAGCACAAATTAATATCATGAGCGAACTTCTCTTCCTGACGAGCAGCTCGCTATGATATTTTTCAATTTTATTTTGGTTTTTGTCTATTTTTGCCATTTTGTCTTTTTTACTGTTTTTGAGTTTTTGTCTTGTGTTTATAAGTTTGTTTTGATATATATATATAAAGGATTTTTTGTTGTTTAATAAATATATTTTTGCTCTCATTTCCTTTCCAGTTTATCTTCCTGGATCACAACAACCTGACAGACCTCGATTCTATACTCCACCCCAACATGAGCGAAGCGCAAACATTACTGCTGTCATACAACCCTTTCTCCAAGATCACGGAAAATTCATTCAACGGTAAAGTGAAAAACGCCGCCTTCCTTTACATGGATCACTGCCTCATTCGTGAGTTCGATGCGAGCCACTTCAAGGATCTGTCCGTTCTGTCGACCCTTGACCTCAGCTACAATCTCATCGAAAATGTCACCAACCAGACCATCCACTTTGGATCAGACCATGGCACTGGTTTGGAGCTGATCTTCATTGGCAATAAGATCCAAGAATTCAATGGTAAGACAGTAGATTTTGACACTCTCAGATTAATAGAATGAAACGTATATAAATTATAAATATCTTTGATTCGAAGTTGATCCTAATTTCCTTTGGTCCGAAACTCGATTCCTGTGTACTGGTCAAATGAACCTTATTATCGACTAATTTTGTCTTGGTGACCCACATACATTTGCGTGACGAAATCTGAATTCAAGGAATTTCGAGGACAAAAAGAAAATGTTCCGTGAAGTTTAAGTATACAGTAGAGTCCCGCTAATCTTTGTGACAAAATACCCTTTCTTGTGTGACAAAATACCGTCAAATTTGAATCGCTAATAACTACGAGACTAATAATGCGAAAGGAATGGTTGACTCCACAACGATAGATCATATCTGTAAGAGTTTGTCGCATAGTATTTGTTTTGCCTGTGACGTCATCTCACCAGTGTAGGCGCATGCGCGTGATTGTTATGAATTTTCTTTATGTAAGGTTATAAACAAGTGTAGCGTGGAAACGCGTTTAGCTAGGAGGTTGATTCTGTGTCATTTTAAAGAGCATTGAGGAGAATTACTAGGACCCAAAGTGAGACAGTAAAAATATTTATCAGAATATAAGTTAAAATCGGTATTAAATTGAAAATTTCAAACTCGGTATGATTTTTCGATTATAACATGTAGAGTTTTCTTTCGAATTGTACGAAACTTAAGAGAATACTTGACAATACGTAAAAGAAACATTGTATTAAAATTTGAATATTACGGGAAATATGAGCATTTGTAGTAAATAATGTTTTACTGCGCTTACGCGAAATGTAGTTCTATATATTTTCAACAGATGGCGCCATCAAAAGCTACTCTAAATAAAACATTAAAAAGACGGAGTTCGGGTCAGCGCCGTAGATTTTTCATGGAAACGTCGGGATAGAATAAAAAAAGCAAGTGTTTCGTATTAATATGTAATTTAATTATCAATCTCTTTAATACAATATTTACACAGAATAGTATAATTGTTACAGAATAGATAAATCACAAGCTACCTCAGACCCTTGCTACATGCGATAAACTTGTGATTTATCTATTCTGTAACCATTATACTACTCTGTGTAAATATTGTATTAAAGAGATTGATAATTAAATTACATATTAATACGAAACACTTGTTTCATGATTTTATTCTTACGTTTTCAAGAAAAATCTACGGCGCGGACCCGAACTGCGCCTTTCTTATGTTTTTTTTGTAGTTTCTTCATTTCAGCTAAGATTTAACGATAAGCACACAGTTGCTTTCATACGATAATCTTCATAGAAGGTAAATCGTACCTTATGAGCGTCCGGCGAAAGTAACTTTTTCTGGAAAAAAAATGTTCACTGAACGTAAATAGTTTTTATACTATTGTCAAAGAGTGGACTTTTCAACAATGGACTTATAATCATTTCTCTTCAACAGTGGATCTCACATACAAAGTGAAGCACCTGAATTTGAACAAGAATCTCTTGACTTCGGTCTCTCGGTCTCTTCGATACAGTCAAGTCTTGGATGTAAACATGGCCGAAAACCGAATCGAGACCCTCGGACCAGAAGACTTCCACGGCGTGCAGGGGATTCAAAACGTAGACCTGCAGGGCAACTTGATTTCCAAGGTGGACACCCTCACTTTCAAGGGCATTCGAAGAGATCTCGTACACATGGACCTCAGCAGAAACCGCATTCGCTCCCTCCAGGGTTGTGTCCAAAACCTTTATTTGCTCACTTCGTTGAACCTCACTGGCAACATGATAGAGGTAAGCCTATAATATTTCAGCAATAATGTAAGTTCATGTTCACATATTGGTATTGTGATGTTTGGTTACCGTTGGCGATGGTTCATTGGACGCTTGGCGCAACTCCTTGCTGGTGTAGGGTTGCTTTTTGTAAACGAGTCAGTTTGGATGACGACCTCGAGAAGCGAGGTAGATGTTTATTCCTAGTTGTGGTCGTTATTTTCGGAATAGCTCAGGCTTCTAAGTGCGTCCTACCGCACTGTATCTTTTGCATGTGTTGTCTGTCCTATATATCAGTGGTCCCCAACCCCCGGGCCGTGGACCGGTACCGGTCCGTGGATCAAATGATACCGGACCGCCCAAGGAACATTAAATTATTTCCATTTTTATAAGCTTTTATTCAACTTGACTGTCTTCCTTCAAATTTTGTGATCGATTTCTTACCCCCAAATGGAACCGTCTTGTTGCAAAGAAACAAGCTCAGGGTTCTCATCGATTTAGCATTCTAGTGAGTTAAAATGTTAAATCACTTTTTATTCATTTTTTGGTGTATCTGTATTTTATTTTGAATATGTTTAAATATTTGTTTATTAAAAAAACCAATTATTAAAACATGTTTTTTAATGTTTAAATACAATTAAATTAAAATTATTAAATCAAAACAATCTAAAATATAAACAATCAACTTTATCAGCGGGCACTTAATAAAATTATCAAACGTTGACCGGTCCACGGTGATAAAAAGGTTGGAGAGCACTGCTATATATGACTACGTCCAAATAGAATGATTTTTCTGAAATTTGGTGTTTTCATTTCAAAAAGACAACAACACCACAGACATATTATTTTAAGCTTAACTCAATTGTTGGTTCTATTCACCGTTAGAGAGAGCACCAGTCTCCCAGTTGAAAAAATGCTTTAAGTGGTATTAAGAATTCTATCTTCAGTCGTTTGAGTCATTTGCTGACTCCAACAACATAAGTAGTTGAGTGCTGAAAAATTTACGAAGTCTTTTATAGAGCCCCGGTCCCATTAGTCATATTTAGAAAAATATTCTCCTGACGCAAAAACATTTGAAAGGTTTCCACTTTTCTGCCACTAAACCCTAACCAAGTCGTGAGGCTTCGAATTTCATTATTTAAGCCAACGGTCGCTTGAAGCAAGCACAGCCTGTTGAGTGGAGAATCTTCCTCGAGGCTACATTAAAACGTTCTAAAATAGTAATATTCAAAGCTTCATCACTCGATCAATATTTAGACGTGGGACTTTTTTAAATCACTTTTTATTTGAATTACTGTTTATTTATTATTTATATATTATTCAGAATAAATTTTTCTTCCATTTTTACTTTTAAAATTGTCGTTTTCTCTGGGTGTTCTCATTCTTAGACCCAGTTTTACTTAATTCAACATTTTTAAAAAAATCAAATATTTATTGTGTTCCCGTCGACTTGGAATTAATCTAGTTCCACTTTAAAAATAAAAATAGAACCATTTCTCATATTTCAAAGCTCATTGCACTTCCAAATAAATACTGTGTCGAACTTTTTTTTCCCTGGTTCTGGTTGGCAATAGTTATTATCGATGTTCGTGGTGTTAAACCTTTGTTTTAAACTTAAATTGAATTTATCTACACATTTATTGAATTTAAACACTTTTGTTATTATGCAAATAACAAATGTGTTGAGATGGCGGGAGTCATCAAAATTTCAACTTTATCAGTTGTATAAATGCGAGATAAAAATATATATACAGTCGGACCTCTATTTAACGAAGTCGCTAAATCCCGGAAAAAAGTTCGTTATATGGAAAATTCGTTAAATAGAGATTCACCTTTTAAAATACTTTAAACTGCACAAACAGATTTTAAATTCATAAACACTAAATATTATTAAAAAAGTAATTAATCACACCTTTATTTTGTAAATTAATATCTATTTGTTTCATATATTTTACCCATCAAAAAGAAATCTGCAAGGAAAACAAGAATAAAACAAAACATTGTTCGGGAATACACTGTATTTTCAATTTAAAAAAAATAATTTTATATTAAAATTAATGAATATTAGCATTTCATCATACGAAGGTTTGTTGATTTCTGCACCATGATCATTTCCATCTTTTTCTTTCATGAAAATGGATTTGTTTATACGCGCAAAGTTTTAAGATTGGGTTCTAGGATAAAGCGTCAAAACAATTTTCCTGAATGAAAGAAATTGTTGAAATGAAAATTTCACCTGTTTATATATACAGTCGGACCTCTATTTAACGAACCTCTATTTTGAACTTTTTCTTGGAACTAAGAACAGTTTGCGAATTTTCTGAATAACTCCAAATAGCGAGGTATTCTCTATTTGACGAACTTTTTCTTGTGATCCAGACTTATTTTCTCCTTATTTCAAACTATTCCTGAACATTTCAAACTTATTCTTTCTTTTAACACATGATGGTCACATGACTTTGAATATGGAGGATGTCGAAGGAAATGCTTGAGAATCAAAGAAAAATTTAATTCTTCATGAAGTGGATAAAGGCAATGAAGAAAAAGGTTATTGCTTTAAAATTTGAGTTCCTCCAAACAGCTTATCAACCATAATAAAAAAATCGTGATAAGATACAAAATTATGATTCATCGAATTCTGTTAAAGATGTTAAAAAAGCATGTGTCTATGAAGATGGGATATGCGTTTTGAAGTGGACAGGAAAATAATAAAAAAAATCGTGATAAGATACAAAATTATGATTCATCGAATCTTGTTAAAGATGTTAAAAAGCATGTGTCTAAGTGAAGATGTGATATAAGAGTTTGAAGTGGACATGTGAAAATAATAAAAAAATCGTGATAAGATACAAAATTATGATTCATCGAATTCTTTAAAGATGTTAAAAAAGCATGGTTCAAGGAAGATTGGATAAGGCAGTTGAAGTGGACAGTGGAAAAATAATAAAAAATCGTGATAAGATACAAAATTATGATTCATCGAATTCTTGTTAAAGATGTTAAAAAGCATGGTCTAATGAAGATGGATAAGAGTTTGAAGTGGACAGTGGAAAATAATAAAAAATCGTGATAAGATACAAAATTATGATTCATCGAATTCTGTTAAAGATGTAAAAGCATGTGTCTATGAAGATGTGGATAAGGCAGTTTTGAAGGGACAGTGTGAAAAAATAAAAAAAATCGTGATAAGATACAAAATTATGATCCATCGAATTCTTGTTAAAGATGTTAAAAGCATGTCTATGAAGATGGATAAGGCATTTTGAAGTGGACAGTGTGAAAAAATAATAAAAAAACGTGATAAGATACAAAAATTATGATTCATCGAACTTGTATAAAGATGTTAAAAAGCATTACCTAAAGATGTGGATAGGGGCAAATTTGAAGTGATGAAAGGTGAAAATAAAACAATGCAGCAATGAATCAGTGATGAAGACGAAGATGATG
>BGPR01034274.1:2321-16561 GCA_013235015.1 Araneus ventricosus
CTCTTCAATAAACAACTGCCAAATGCAGAGAAAGGATCGGAGGTAATATATCCAAGTATTTTTATGACGTTTTTTTAATGAAGCTACTAATCGTTACCTTAATCTGGTGTAGCGAAAATAGTCTTTCTCTTCAATAAACAACTGCCAAAAGCAGAGAAAGGATAGAGAGTAATATATCCAAGTTTTTTTATGACGTTTTTTTTTCGATGAAGCTACTGCGTTTAACACTTAGTTTAGATTTATTTTCGATTGCTTACAAAGAAACTAAATTTATACAGGATGTCTGATTGAAATCGTATGAATTCTACAGATGCAATATCTTCGCAAAAAAAGCTTTGAATGTAGATAAAGCTGTGCAAATGTTTTCTCTCCGATCTTCCGGTATACTTTTACAAGGTTTTTACAAATTATCGTCAGAATTTCCTTTCCTCATAACTTTTGATTAAGGAACATGGCGATAAATATTATTAAATACTAGACGATTTGTGCCTGTCTAAGACGGGTTTTTAGCTTCCCAACAATATCTCAGCTCTGATTGTCACAGATTTACTAACGAGTAGTAGAAAATCTCATGCACATTGGCGGAGTGCTTAAGAAATAAACAAGTAGTACAAAAAAATGTTTTTAAGTCAATTCCTACTTAGGTGATTCGAGATATAATGAAAAATGTACTGCGCATGCGCAAAGATATAGCTAAAATATGGGAGTGCTTCGATGATCCCATGGGCCATCTATATACCCAAGAACCAAGTCTGTAATGTTAATAGTTTTCGAGATATGAAAAACGTATTGCGAATGCGTCATACAAAATATGAAATGACAGACAAACATACAGACAAGAAAGCGAATTAATATTGCATTGTCATCTAGTTCTGAGCTATGTTTAAAGTTTCAAGTCTCCAGCTCATAGGGAAGTTAGTTTAAAATCGATTGCAAAATTCGAACAAGATATAGGAAGAGTGTGAACTAATAGTAGGAATCGAAAAAAAGTACGAAAAACAGAAATGATGAATCAATTGACACTAACTTTCGTTTGGCAAAATATATAAATATTCAATTCCAAAATTAAGTGCGAAAAAGAATGAAACTTTTTAACGAAAACGAAAGTAAAGATCTCCGAGAAGTGGAAAAATAAATTAATCGTAGTATAACTTCTATTTGATCGATGAATCAACATAAAGTATATATATATATATATAAATAAAGAAACTGCTAAACTTAGCTAAAATAAACCCTGTCATGACTCCTATTTGATATAAAATCATCACAGAATCAAAACTGTGTTGTGTACGCTAATTTGTAGACAGAGCGTCTGAATCTCTTTGGCACGTAGCCAAATTCCTGAGCGTTACCGATTTCGGCGGGTAATTCTATTATAGATTCATAAAGTAAAACTTAAAAAAAATTCTTTTAATAACACAAACAAATTTAGGAATTCCCATATGCCAACCTTTCGCTGCTTGCAACCCTGGCCGGAAACTGTGTTCAACCTCGATTTGCTAGGCTGCCACAACTTTTGTACTCAAGGGTTTTTTATATCTGCCCCTTCGAAGTTTTACTGTTCTTATTTCGTCCAAGATACTTAAATAATTAACTTCAATTGTATAGAGATTGCATGCATTTTAATAACATTAACCCAAACACATCGAGACTGACTCAATTTCTAGTCAAGTATCGATGGGCTGGATGCTGCGAAAGGCTGCCATGTGGAACTTATTTAATTTTGTTTTGGGGATGGGAAAAACCTACCGGTTATAACCGAAAACCTGTATTTTTGTTTCGGTTTAATGGTTTTTCGGTTATTTTTTTGTCCCGGTTATACCGGTTATTTTTTAAATTTAATAACCGGGTAAAAAAACCCGGATCCGAAGATAGGCTCGATTGGACCAGAGGTGCGCAAAATATTTTCATTTCCTACCCCCTCACTTTGTGTAAAATGTTTTCGCTACCCCTCTGGGGGTCGCGACCATGTTTTTTGAAGAAAAGCCTTCCTTTTTACTTCCTCGAAAGCCTTCCTTTTTACTTTCTATCCTTTTTATACGAAATATACAAAGAGAAAGTATTGTAATCGTCAAAAAATTCGAATTCCAGATTTTGACGAATCTCCACGTTTTTGAACTTCCTGAGTCAGAAAAACACAATTTTAGAATTATGTCTGCCTGTGTGTCTGTGAACACGATAACTCGAAAACTATCAGAGATAAAGGGATGAAATTTGGTATGTGAACTTGACACATAATTTGTAGGTTTCTATCAAATTTTGGACAAAATCCGTCCACGGGAAGTCTGTCTGTCAGTCTGTCCGCGGTCATGCGAACACTATAACTCAAAAACTTGAATAGCTAGATGGATAAAATTTGGAATACACAGTTTTATTATCATGAATGTAGGTCCGTATAAAATTTTGGGCAAAATCCGTCAAAGGGTTGACTGTCTGTCGGTCTGTATAATCACATACTTGTAAAAATTATATCTCCAAAACCTTTTGGCTTAAATAAATAAAAATTGGTATGACGTTTGCTAATATTAATTATAGATCTGTGCTCAAATTTCGTTTCAATCCGTTAAAAGAAAGTTGTTCAAATTGCATATTTGGTTCAAAATGCACATTGCGACTGTGTGTTGGCGAGCGTTTCGCTTATTTTACTCAAGTTGGCATTTGACCTTGGCGGTCTACGAAGTTGCGAAATTACAGCGAGCCGCAAACACGCGCTTCGAAAATTATGGTAAACCCCAAAACGAAACTACGTTTTGACATTCTCCAGATGGACGCCTGTGATTAACCAGAGGTATGGTTTTATGTTGTGTGATATCTATAGTAAGATTTCGTACTCAAAAACGTTAAATAAAGTTGTGGTACCTTTTCGCGTAAAAATTGAGAGCATAGGAAATTATTTTTTGCAAAATATTAAGTTTTTGGGAATTCATAAATTTTATATGTTTCATTGTAAATCACCATTCATAATTTTTTTCTCAAAATAACCAGGCCTTGAGTAAATACCCCAAAAATATTTACCTACCAACTGGGTGCTTGCCCCCCCTCCCCCCATTACTGTTCGTATGCGAGAAAGTGTTGGGGAGATTACTCCCGCTGGTTACTTTCTCGTATACGAAGTATACAAAGAGAAAGTATTGTAATCGTCAAAAAATTCGAACTCGAGATTTTGACAAATCTCCACGTTTTAGACCTCCCTGATTCCGAAAAACACAATTTTAGAATTATGTCTGTCTGTATGTCTGTGTGTCTGTGAACACGATAACTCGAAAATTATTAGAGCTACGGAGATGAAATTTGGTATGTGGTCTTTAAACATAATTTGTAGGTTTCTATCAAATTTTGGACAAAATCCGTTAAAGGGAAGTCTGTCTGTCGGTATGTCCGAAGTCCATACCGACAGACAGACAGAATGTGAATACTATAACTCAAAAACTTGAATAGCTAGATGGATAAAATTTGGTACACAGTTTTATCATCATGAATGTAGGTCCGTATAAAATTTTGGGCCACATTCGTCAAAGAGTTGACTGTCTGTCGGTCTGTATAATTTACTATTGAAACCAATCCGTTATCTCCACGCGCATGCGTAAAGGAAGCAATCTTCTGTGCACGCGAAAGGAGCGAATTCCGTCAGTTTGTCCTTGAGACGGCAAGAGTGAAACCTAGCAGTGTGCGATAGATGCGTTTTGATCGGTACGCATCTCTTAGAATTGGATTATTTACCTAGATATTTTTCAATCACTAATGAAAAACCTTCTGATAGTCATTGGATTCTGAATAACAGTAGGTTCGAATTTTTTTAGCCACGCGGGGGAAGGAGAAACTGTACCTTTTTGGGGAAGTATACGAGAAATTTTAGGGGAGAACACTCCCGCTGGTTTTATTGTCAAATGTATTTCTTTGCATTTAGCGACCCTCAAAATGTTTCTCGCGACCCACAGTTTGCGTACCACTGGATTAGACTAAAATTTACTACGTTTTGAAGCTTTGTATTTCATCATCTTAGGCCGGTCACCGACAACAGCTTCCTCGAGGCGTTTGTTGTTTGGCGGATTACTGAAAGAGTCTTAATGAAAAGATAAATATTGGCCAATGGTTTAATTTCCTGTGAAAACAATATTAATAAAAATTTTTGTCTACAAACGGTGTGTGTTTTTACTTTATTGTATACGAAGTATACAAAGAGAAACTATTGCAATCGTCAAAAAATTCGAACTCGAGATTTTGACGAATCTTCACGTTTTAGACCTCCCTGAGTCCGAAAAACACAATTTTGGAATTATGTCTATCTCTGTGTCTGTGAACACGATAACTCAAAAACTATTAGAGATATGGGGACGAAATTTGATATGTGGTCTTTACACATAATTTATAGGTATCTCTCAAATTTTGGACAAATTCCGTTCACGGGAAGTCTGTACGTCCGTGTTAATGTGAACGCGATAGCTCACAAACTTGAATAGCTAAATGGATAAAATTTGGTACACAGTTTCATAGTCAGGAATGTAGGTCTGTATAAAAGTTTGGGTCAAATCCGTCAAAGGGTTGACTGTCTGATGGTCTGTATAATCACATACTTGTAAAAATTATATCTCATAACCCCTTTGGCTTAGATGAATAAAACTTGGCATCACGGATGCTAACATTAATTATAGGTCTGTTTCCAATTTTCATCTCAGTTGGTTAAAAAGAGATGTTCAAATTGCATATTCAATTTTTTTTTAACTTTTGATCTCCACGCGCATGCGTACTGGAAGCAATCTCTGTGCATGACATTCAAAGACTTCATGACGAAAGGCTTATGCTTAATGACTCCTGCTTGGCGCTTTTTTCTCCCTTTTGGCGAATTCTGATATGCTCGGATTATTTTATTTCCGCTTTTTTTGTTGTTTTTACGTGTGCTTGAGAAACTTGTTGCATTCTGTGAATAGAGCAGATTCGAAATATTTATCCGAGCGAGGGTATGGGAAACTGACACGCTATACGAGAATTTTTGAGAAATGAGTATACGAGAAAGTTTAGGGGAGGCCACTCCCATTGGTTTCTAATAAAAATAAAATCTGATTTATATCAAGATCATGGAAGAAAATGATTCTTATCGCTTTAAAAAGATAAAAAAATACGACATTTGAAAATGATGCTTTTACCCTAAATAATTTCAGGCAATAGGATAAGGAGTATTTGTATATTTTATCTCAATAAATTATCATATTCCATTTTGGTCTCATTTTGAGGCTACAGCACTATATTTTTGTTTTATTGATGTTTTTCTATTAATTCTTAGTTATGTTGAGATCGATATATCTTCCCGATACAAACTTTGACTCTTCTCCAAAATGTTAAAGGGATTTTAAAGTTTTATCTAATTTACAATAATCTCATTTTCCTAAATATATTCTGAAAAATATTGATATAACGCAAAATTTTCTTTTGTGGTTTGATCATTAACGTTTAAATCTAATTTATCACAACCGATTTGTTTGCAACGCTAAAGAATGCAATTCATTTTATTGCTGTCTTTAAATTTTGAAAATTTAAACGAATGCATAATCCAAAGAAACAGGATTGTCTAGGATTTACGTTATTTTCTTAAATTGGTTCAGAAACTTATTTACAGAAAGCACTCAAACCCAAATTTTATTCATCAGGAATATGTAATTTAATCCATGAAACTGTCTTACCAAATCTGATTTACGTAAAAAATATTATTATAATTTAGTGTTTTCAGCATCTATAACTTTCATAAAATACTCCTTCTCTTTATTTTAGAAGGAATCGCGTTAGAATAAGAGGCAGCTGGCAAGCGATTTTTATTATCATTTATGAGGGCTGAAATACACATATAAAAAAGTGCATTTTATCTATCTTTAGTTTAAAATACTTGCTTTCGATTCGAGAAGTCAAAGTAGTTAGTAATCCTTAACGACATGCGTTTCTCGAATTTTCAGACTGAAACAAAAAAATAAATTGGAGTGTTCTCTCTCAGCTGAGTTCCAATGGCTTGTCTTTCCACGAATTTCGTCCGCTGTTCGCGTTATTTCCGATGTGGCTCATGGACTTGTAAGTGCATCTGTTGTTTCCTGCGTTATGACAGTAAATAGCTCGCACATCAAAGGAAAGCAGAGAGGCCAGACGGCGCCATTGCATTCGTTCACTCGAGCTCTCACTAGATATTTGCACAGCCATGCGCCGTACTGTCTTACCGCCACGAGAAAAACCCTAGACACCAGACATGCCTTTGGCGGTCGTTATGGAAACGGGATATTCCACTGCATTTTGGGGGTGAAGGAAATTGCTTTATTTCATTTGGTGCAGATAGAAATGACCAGGGTACCCATATTGGCCTTTCTAAGGACAAATTCTGGGAAATTGGCCTTTTTTCAAAGCCCTTGGCCTTAGAAATTTTCATTTGGCCTTAAATCCATTTTTGGCCTTTTTTCAAAGCCCTTGGCCTTAGGAATTTTTATTTGGCCTTAAATTCATTTTTGGCTTTATTTTTTCTTATGACTTTTAAAACAATTTTTACTAAATAATTTTACGATTTGTTTTCATAAACTTGCTATGACACTTTTCAAATGGCCCACAGTAAGCTGTCAAACGAAATAGTTCCAGAATAAGACAACTTTCTGTCACCTTCCTTCAGACTGTATTAGAATGCCTCTAGGTGAAGCTATGTTTGGGCTTTATTTCATTTGGCGCAGATAGAACCAACCAGGGTTGCCATATTGGCCTTTCTAAGGCTAAATTCTGGAAATTTGGCCTTTTTTCAAAGCCCATGGACTTAGGAATTTTCATTTGGCCTTAAATCCATTTTTGGCCTTTTTTTTACTTTATTTTTTCTTCTGATTTATAGAACAATTCTTACTAAATAATCTTACGATTTTTTTTTGAATAAACTTGATATGACATTTTTCAAATGGCCCACAGTGAGCCGTCAAACGAAATTGTTCCAGAATAAGAAATGTTTCTGTCACCTTTCTTCAGACTGTATTAGAATGCCTCTAGCTGAAGCTATGTTTGTCTCTGCACAGCGTATAAAAACCACTTTCTCTGTTTTTATTCGTTTCTTTTCATCGAATTCTTTTACGGAAACTTCCACACGAAAGCGAAAAATATTCTTTTCCTTAGAGAGAGAGAGGACATCATATTACAGATCTTTTGAAAAAAGGAAGAAAAAGCATTTATGTGTGTAATTTCGGTATTGTTTGAAATACCCATCTCCAGCAAATTAACAAAAATTTTGATGTCAAATCTAAGGGATAGAATAAACGCTTTCAAAAGCAATATTTAGAACGACGCAGAATATATTGGATTTGAGTTACACTGAAACTCAGATCAGTGCATTTTTTATATTTTTATCAGGGGTTTGGAAACTCAGCTATCTGTTACGAGTCTGAAGTCAGTTTTTTATATTAATGGTATTTTTTAACTCTTAGTCATTTACTATGAGTATGAAAGAACTTTTCATTTACTGTAGTCACAATGAAAAATAATATAGAACATTGTTGTTAACAGGAGTTAGGAAAAATAGTATTTCCCTCGATCATTTCATTCTACATCGGCAAGAACAGAATTTTTTTTCTTTTTTTTAAAAAAAAACTAACTTAAATTTTAGTTTAATAAAAGATTATTATACACAAATGTCAATCCAGTGTGATTCCTTTTTCATGAAAGATAATCATTTACTTCTAACAAATCAGGGGAAAATGAGTGCTTTAATGAAATTTTCAAATTTGGCCTTATTTTAAAGACGGTTTGGCCTTATTTTGCTATTTTGATCTGGCAACCCTGGAACCGACGGAAGTCTCATTTATCTTTGTACTTCGTTCAAAAACAGATGCTAGATTATATACAGTTTTATAACTGAAATGTTTATTAAGTAAGGACTGCTTAAAAACAACGAACATTTGAGAGTTGACGTCCTAATCCTTTCTAAGGATGTGCAAAGTATACTTCCCATCAAATTTATCAATTTTTAAATGCAGTTTTTAAGATTGGCGTAAGTTCTAGCCAAATGTTTCGAGGAAACAAAAACCCAGATATTACAATTTCTTATCTCAAACTATAACGAAGTATCTTGACTTGATAATTGAGTTGTTCTTTAAAAAATTAAAATTTTAACTAAACAGGAAATTCAAAAGGATTTTTTTCTCCTCAAAATGGCTTTATTCGATTGCTAAGTTTCAATACTATCAAAATGTTTTCAATAATACTTCAAATAAAAATAATATTGAGTAGGAAATGCGTCCCCTTAAAAACGGCTTTCTTCGAGCTCGGAGAGATCTAAAACATGGAGAATCATCAAACTCTCGTTGTAAACGTCTGTGTGGTTTATAATACTTTCCTTTTATATACAGTAATCCTACGTGATTTTCTCTTTTAACCTTTGTTTGGCGCAGCATAGCCGAAACCGGCTTTTATGACATTAAACGAAAAATTCCATTCCATTCCATATAGTAAAACATTGTTTTTACGTCTTTCAAGGGACTGACGTAAAATGACGTATACATTCAAAGACGCATAACAGAAATTTTAATAAACAACTTTGAATTGATCTGTACAATGCTAATGCTACTAATGCAAATTCCTCTATAAGTATTAATTTTAGAGTTTCTTCAGATAGTACTAGTATAATACTCAGTGGCGACTCGTCCAGTGGGGTTGCAGAATTCCCTGAACTTTTTTAAACTTGTAGTTCCGTTTTTATTCTTATTCACTTATTTTTCACTCTCAGATTTCCATGACATACGAAAATGCAAAAAAGTGATAAAAAATTGAAAAGGAGACTGAAAATGAATCAACAAGTAAGAGAGAAGCAGGTATGAGCTGAAAAGTACTCTGCTACCCCAAAATTCGTTTACTGAGTTGAAAATCCGGAGAGAAAAAGCAACCCTTTCACTTTGACGGGCTATGGGCTGCAGGGAGAGCAGCTCTGCCTGGCACGAAGCCAACTGAACGAGAAAAGATATTATTTTTAATTTATTTTTCTTTTTTTCCTCATTCCCACACAAAGTGGCAATGTCATTGGCTGTTTATGGGTTTTGGTTTTGGTTTGTGTCGGGTTGACAGAAACACATCTGGTTGACCGATTATTTGCTTTCTCTTGATAGAAGACTAGATTTCTTTTGAAGAAGATATTCATTTTTGGTAGAGTGTTATCGAGTGAAGTGGGCGAGAAGGGAAGTGTGTATTTTTTGTATTTTCGTCAGCTGAATCGTCATATCAATATTCACTTAACTTTCTGTTAGTATAACCAGTATTAAATTTAATATATGCTGGTTATTTAATTTCTTTGAAAAGCAGGAAATTTCATATCTGGCTTTGGAATTAAAAAATTTGGCCTACTGAAAGTTAAATTAGCTTTTTTGAAATGTATTCTCTTGATAAATATTATCTCGCAGCCCTCTTCGTTTCTAAGCTCACGAGCCGCCACTGATGATACTACATGGTATGATTATACATTTTAAATGTAAACATTTGCCATAAGAGTGAAAAAATCACACCTTTAAAATCGACAAGTCTTGATGTGTAATAAATGCTAGATATAAGAAATGGAAATATAAATATATACTATTCCTTATTTTGTAAAATTTATGAGCATGCAGGTAGGAATTTAATAAAAAAGTATCTTCAATCGTCCTTTGATGTGCTCGTTGTCTGTTAGTATTAAGTACAGCATTATGAATTGAATTAAGTTCATTGGCAAACAAAATAAGTTAAAGTTTTTCAATGCAGTCTATTGTAGGGATGGGAAAAACCTATCGGTTTAAACCGAAAACCGTTTTGTTTGTTTCGGTTAACCGGTTTTTTCGGTTATTTTTTGCCCCGATTTAAACCGGTTAGTTTTTAAATTCAAAAACCGGGTCGGAAGATAGGCTCGATTTTAGAATCGACTAGACTAAAATTTACCAAGTTGTAATGCTTTGAATTGCATCATCTTAGGCCAATCACCGACAACCGCTTCCTCGAGGCGTCTGTTGGTTGGCGGATTACTGAAAGAGTCTTTATGAACAGATAAATATTGGCCAATGGATTAATTTCCTGCAAAAACAATACTAATAAAAAAAAATCTGCAAACAGCGTCTGTTTTTTATAGCCAAAAAATATTTATCTTTAGTCGGAAGTTCTGTGGCGTCCGAAAGATTAGTATCTAAGTTGAATGATGTTGTTTCCGATTAGAGGTGCCGACTCACGGATCAACACATTGCTGAAAGAGTCTTTATGAGCAGATTAGATGGTAAATACTGGCCAATGAATTAATTTCTTGTGAAAACAATGTTAATAAACATTTTTGTCTATAATACTTACTTATTGCGATAATTACTCATTTATTATTAATACATATTCTATTAATTACTTATTTATAATCATTACTTATTACATTAATTATTGTATTAATACTTACTTATTGTATATTATTATTAAAAAAAATTCTGTCCACAAACCTTGCTTTAAAAAAAACAACCGAAAACCGGTTATTTTGAGCGGTTTTAATCAACAGGTTAAACCGGAGGTGAAAAAAACCGATTTAACCGAAAATCGGTTTTTTGCAATAACCGCCATCCCTAGTCCATTGTGTCTTTAAAGGATGGTGGAATAACTTCTTTACATTGTTTTAATTAGTACTAGACAATCTGTCTTCTATGAATTCACCAATAGTGATTAATTCATGAAATCGGTATCACAGTTCCCATTGTAGAAAGGGAAAAAATATTCACATTTTAGAAAAGGGAAAACGACGTATAACAGGAGCTTTCCGTCATATAAATGAAGTACTTTATCATTACAATGGATAGGAATGAATCGGAATTTTGATTAAAACGACGTATAAATGTAAGAGACGTATAAATGAGAAACGTATAAACGGTGCTTTAGTCTAGTTGGCTTAGAGAAAGTTAATATTATTCAGGTGGAATACTGTACATAATGGCTTTAAATACGCTCTTAAATTAAATAGGATAGAAATTGGGAGATAATAAAATTAAACCATAGGGTCAGCTTAGGAGAAGGGCCAAAAAGTGAAAGCGATTGGTCAAATCCTGGAATAATCTTCATCTCTTGTAGTACAATTGTTCCAGAAAAAATTATCCCTTTCCCGCTCTTTATATGTGATTTCCCCATGCAAAAAATCCAACCTTTTATCACAATTATTACTCGTCAAATCTTGCAACTTGAAAGTTAATTTAGTTTAGTTTATTCAATCTATTTATTTACGGAGGTTCTGATAAATTACTTAAAATACTTATAACAATACATTTAAAACAATTTTAAACTGTGATCGACCTTAAACTAAGATCAAATTTAAACTGTGATCGAACTTAAACTGTGATCGAACTTAAACAGTGATCGAACTTAAACTATGATCGAACTTAAACTGTGATCGAACTTAAACTGTGATCGTACTTAAACTGTGATCGAAATTAAACTGTGATCGAACTTAAACTGTGAACACCTTCTATATGGGGGCCTTTTTCAGCTGTCTAAAAGTTTAAAAAAAAAGAAATCCTTAAATTTCATTCGAAGGATGTCATTTTCTTTCGCGTAGCCTGCCACGAAAAACGCCGCTTTGTATCGAAATGAAACCTCTTCCTACCCGAACTGATAACTCCTTCACCTCTCAAACTTACTTCTCCCCGAAGTAGTTCCAGGAGCTTTACCTCCATTGGCTTTGACGGAGAATTCTCAAGAATCCGAGGATTATTGCTACTTAAACAGCTTTGTTCGCCTTGTTCGTAAAAATGTAAGCGATTTCGTGAGAATCGACTGACTGAATCTTTCAAATGGTATCATCTGTAGAAGTTAAGAGGCTTGGTAATTCGTCTTTCCAAAGACAGGGAGAATCGCTTTTTGCGGATAGCTTGTGTTCTATAGATCTGAAGCAAACTGGCTGCCTATACGTTTCAGATAGAACTTGTTAAGGCGACATACGATTGTTAAACCTGAAATTTTTCGATTTTATGAAAAAAATATGTATTATTTCCTTGTCTTTTCTGAACAACTTAAAACAATCCGCGGTAAAAAATTCCCATAATTATGAAAGTTATGAAGGAAAATGTATCAGTTGGTCAACATAAACATTGAATATGGCCATATCTTTAAAGCGCTATATCTCAAAATGTGTTTTTTTATATTGCGCGCACGATATCTCATTAATTATTGAATATTTTTACATAAAACTTTTACTGAATACGTATTGTGCTATGTTCTACAAATTAACTTTGGATTTTGGAATGTTAGGTAGGGTTTCTGGTACAGAGCCGACTATGATGAAAGAATTCCTGGCAATTGTAACATTGCCCAGGAGATTGTTTCTTCCTCAAGGATTCGATAGTAACTCTCATGCGGCCAATGAAATCGATTTGGTAAATTTCCTTGGACTTTGGAATTTTAGGTAGGGTAACAAGGAAGAGGTTGAAGTTTGTATTGGATTGCCTGTTACGAATACGATGACATAAAGTAGGAGCAAATCCCTGATTCTCAAGGTGAGATATTATTACAGAAGTATCAAAGTCTTTGGAGAGACCTCTGATGACAACTTAAATTTGATTTTCATCATTAAGTTTGTACATATTTTCTCCAAAGAAGGTTTTATGGGAGTTAGAAAAGTTGAAATTTTAACAATTTTTATTTTAAATTGGCATATAAAATAGAAATTAAATGTAAATGTTAATAAATTGAGGTTCCGTTTCTTAAAAAGACTGTTTGAATCACTCAGATACCCAAATATTGTGTTTAGACAAATATTTTATCCGTAATCATGCGCGTAAGGTGACTACCGCATTATTTCTTCAAAAATAATACCCATATTTATTACTCTCTCAAATAAAATACATTCCAATATAAAGGTTTTAAAATGTGTGTACTATAAGAGAAAGAACAGATATTTTTCCAGAAAAAAAGTGAGTTTGTGAATTGCATTGTTTCAGAGATATAATGCATCAAATTTGACAGTTTCCTCGTATTTTTTCGATGTTTAAGAGTCGTATGTCCCCTTTAAACAGACTTTGAATTTTGTCTCGGCAAATAAACATATAATCACGGAATGTGTGCAATCGGCTTTGCGAGAGTCGATTTTATACATTGAGAAAACTATAAAATTGTTTTCCCTGGAGGCACTTTATGCATGAACCAAACGGACAGTAACTGTGCTTTGCATAAAACTTGCAAAACTTTTACATAAAACGTGCAAAACGTTTGCATAAAAAATGCAAAACGTTTTCGAGAATCTGTCTGATTGCTTTAAATAGAATCTGTGGTAGTAGAATATTTTTTTTAAAGCAGAATATGTGTAATTTATTTAGCGAGATTGGATTACATAATACATATACTTGTGAAAACTATGACACAATTGTGAAAGCGTGAGGACCATATAGTTTTCTTGGTAGCAATTTAGATAAGAAACAAGTTAACACTTTCTGTATAGGAATCGAACGGATAATCCTGTTCTTGGATAGAATGTGTAATCAATTTTGCGATAATCTAATGATGGGACGTTTTAAATAGAATCTGCAATAATTGAAATAGATTTTAGAAGTTTTACTTATTTATTTATGTATTTATTTTATTTATATATGTGGGGTCTGGGTTCGGGGAAAATAAATTTCATGAATATCACCCAAAACCAGTCCACAGAGAAGAACGTACTTTATCTCTAGTTCACTCTAGGGGAAAATGCACCAAAGATAAAGGAGGAGGAACAGTTTTTAAAACTAAATTATTTATTTAAGAAAACATAAAATGAGAGATTGGTATTTACAAACGGCTATATACATCTGGTTAGACAAAAGAGAGGTTTAAGCATGATTAGTTACTTAATTAGCGCTATGTTATACTTAGAGAAATATTAACTTACAATACTCCTTACTTAAATACAAAAGATAGTGAATCATTGCCAGACGCCATTGCTGAGATCAAGGGAAAATCTCTGACGCTAGCCGAATTGCCAGATCGCCAACATCTTTGAAGGTACGAAGCTTTCTCCTCCGGATTAAAACATTACACTCCGTTTTAACGAAAGACTCCCACGCGTGTCACGTGGTTTGTGAGAAAATAGCGCGTGATCTTATCTGCCGATATCTTTCTGATAATTTAGCGTTTATTCAAATGAGCTTGTTAGGCAGTGTGGAAAAAATACTATAGAAAGGATTAAAACTAGAACTCAAGTGATTAAATTTTGAGAGAAAGTTACGCAGGGAAAAACACAATTCCCACATTCATATATTCATTTATGTATTTATTTTACT
>BGPR01034275.1:0-14240 GCA_013235015.1 Araneus ventricosus
AGTAAAATAAATACATAAATGAATATATGAATGTGGGAATTGTGTTTTTCCCTGCGTAACTTTCTCTCAAAATTTAATCACTTGAGTTCTAGTTTTAATCCTTTCTATAGTATTTTTTCCACACTGCCTAACAAGCTCATTTGAATAAACGCTAAATTATCAGAAAGATATCGGCAGATAAGATCACGCGCTATTTTCTCACAAACCACGTGACACGCGTGGGAGTCTTTCGTTAAAACGGAGTGTAATGTTTTAATCCGGAGGAGAAAGCTTCGTACCTTCAAAGATGTTGGCGATCTGGCAATTCGGCTAGCGTCAGAGATTTTCCCTTGATCTCAGCAATGGCGTCTGGCAATGATTCACTATCTTTTGTATTTAAGTAAGGAGTATTGTAAGTTAATATTTCTCTAAGTATAACATAGCGCTAATTAAGTAACTAATCATGCTTAAACCTCTCTTTTGTCTAACCAGATGTATATAGCCGTTTGTAAATACCAATCTCTCATTTTATGTTTTCTTAAATAAATAATTTAGTTTTAAAAACTGTTCCTCCTCCTTTATCTTTGGTGCATTTTCCCCTAGAGTGAACTAGAGATAAAGTACGTTCTTCTCTGTGGACTGGTTTTGGGTGATATTCATGAAATTTATTTTCCCCGAACCCAGACCCCACATATATAAATAAAATAAATACATAAATAAATAAGTAAAACTTCTAAAATCTATTTCAATTATTGCAGATTCTATTTAAAACGTCCCATCATTAGATTATCGCAAAATTGATTACACATTCTATCCAAGAACAGGATTATCCGTTCGATTCCTATACAGAAAGTGTTAACTTGTTTCTTATCTAAATTGCTACCAAGAAAACTATATGGTCTTCACGCTTTCACATTTGTGTCATAGTTTTCACAAGTATATGTATTATGTAATCCAATCTCGCTAAATAAATTACACATATTCTGCTTTAAAAAAAATATTCTACTACCACAGATTCTATTTAAAGCAATCAGACAGATTCTCGAAAACGTTTTGCATTTTTTATGCAAACGTTTTGCACGTTTTATGTAAAAGTTTTGCAAGTTTTATGCAAAGCACAGTTACTGTCCGTTTGGTTCATGCATAAAGTGCCTCCAGGGAAAACAATTTTATAGTTTTCTCAATGTATAAAATCGACTCTCGCAAAGCCGATTGCACACATTCCGTGATTATATGTTTATTTGCCGAGACAAAATTCAAAGTCTGTTTAAAGGGGACATACGACTCTTAAACATCGAAAAAATACGAGGAAACTGTCAAATTTGATGCATTATATCTCTGAAACAATGCAATTCACAAACTCACTTTTTTTCTGGAAAAATATCTGTTCTTTCTCTTATAGTACACACATTTTAAAACCTTTATATTGGAATGTATTTTATTTGAGAGAGTAATAAATATGGGTATTATTTTTGAAGAAATAATGCGGTAGTCACCTTACGCGCATGATTACGGATAAAATATTTGTCTAAACACAATATTTGGGTATCTGAGTGATTCAAACAGTCTTTTTAAGAAACGGAACCTCAATTTATTAACATTTACATTTAATTTCTATTTTATATGCCAATTTAAAATAAAAATTGTTAAAATTTCAACTTTTCTAACTCCCATAAAACCTTCTTTGGAGAAAATATGTACAAACTTAATGATGAAAATCAAATTTAAGTTGTCATCAGAGGTCTCTCCAAAGACTTTGATACTTCTGTAATAATATCTCACCTTGAGAATCAGGGATTTGCTCCTACTTTATGTCATCGTATTCGTAACAGGCAATCCAATACAAACTTCAACCTCTTCCTTGTTACCCTACCTAAAATTCCAAAGTCCAAGGAAATTTACCAAATCGATTTCATTGGCCGCATGAGAGTTACTATCGAATCCTTGAGGAAGAAACAATCTCCTGGGCAATGTTACAATTGCCAGGAATTCTTTCATCATAGTCGGCTCTGTACCAGAAACCCTACCTAACATTCCAAAATCCAAAGTTAATTTGTAGAACATAGCACAATACGTATTCAGTAAAAGTTTTATGTAAAAATATTCAATAATTAATGAGATATCGTGCGCGCAATATAAAAAAACACATTTTGAGATATAGCGCTTTAAAGATATGGCCATATTCAATGTTTATGTTGACCAACTGATACATTTTCCTTCATAACTTTCATAATTATGGGAATTTTTTACCGCGGATTGTTTTAAGTTGTTCAGAAAAGACAAGGAAATAATACATATTTTTTTCATAAAATCGAAAAATTTCAGGTTTAACAATCGTATGTCGCCTTAACAAGTTCTATCTGAAACGTATAGGCAGCCAGTTTGCTTCAGATCTATAGAACACAAGCTATCCGCAAAAAGCGATTCTCCCTGTCTTTGGAAAGACGAATTACCAAGCCTCTTAACTTCTACAGATGATACCATTTGAAAGATTCAGTCAGTCGATTCTCACGAAATCGCTTACATTTTTACGAACAAGGCGAACAAAGCTGTTTAAGTAGCAATAATCCTCGGATTCTTGAGAATTCTCCGTCAAAGCCAATGGAGGTAAAGCTCCTGGAACTACTTCGGGGAGAAGTAAGTTTGAGAGGTGAAGGAGTTATCAGTTCGGGTAGGAAGAGGTTTCATTTCGATACAAAGCGGCGTTTTTCGTGGCAGGCTACGCGAAAGAAAATGACATCCTTCGAATGAAATTTAAGGATTTCTTTTTTTTTAAACTTTTAGACAGCTGAAAAAGGCCCCCATATAGAAGGTGTTCACAGTTTAAGTTCGATCACAGTTTAATTTCGATCACAGTTTAAGTACGATCACAGTTTAAGTTCGATCACAGTTTAAGTTCGATCATAGTTTAAGTTCGATCACTGTTTAAGTTCGATCACAGTTTAAGTTCGATCACAGTTTAAATTTGATCTTAGTTTAAGGTCGATCACAGTTTAAAATTGTTTTAAATGTATTGTTATAAGTATTTTAAGTAATTTATCAGAACCTCCGTAAATAAATAGATTGAATAAACTAAACTAAATTAACTTTCAAGTTGCAAGATTTGACGAGTAATAATTGTGATAAAAGGTTGGATTTTTTGCATGGGGAAATCACATATAAAGAGCGGGAAAGGGATAATTTTTTCTGGAACAATTGTACTACAAGAGATGAAGATTATTCCAGGATTTGACCAATCGCTTTCACTTTTTGGCCCTTCTCCTAAGCTGACCCTATGGTTTAATTTTATTATCTCCCAATTTCTATCCTATTTAATTTAAGAGCGTATTTAAAGCCATTATGTACAGTATTCCACCTGAATAATATTAACTTTCTCTAAGCCAACTAGACTAAAGCACCGTTTATACGTTTCTCATTTATACGTCTCTTACATTTATACGTCGTTTTAATCAAAATTCCGATTCATTCCTATCCATTGTAATGATAAAGTACTTCATTTATATGACGGAAAGCTCCTGTTATACGTCGTTTTCCCTTTTCTAAAATGTGAATATTTTTTCCCTTTCTACAATGGGAACTGTGATACCGATTTCATGAATTAATCACTATTGGTGAATTCATAGAAGACAGATTGTCTAGTACTAATTAAAACAATGTAAAGAAGTTATTCCACCATCCTTTAAAGACACAATGGACTAGGGATGGCGGTTATTGCAAAAAACCGATTTTCGGTTAAATCGGTTTTTTTCACCTCCGGTTTAACCTGTTGATTAAAACCGCTCAAAATAACCGGTTTTCGGTTGTTTTTTTTAAAGCAAGGTTTGTGGACAGAATTTTTTTTAATAATAATATACAATAAGTAAGTATTAATACAATAATTAATGTAATAAGTAATGATTATAAATAAGTAATTAATAGAATATGTATTAATAATAAATGAGTAATTATCGCAATAAGTAAGTATTATAGACAAAAATGTTTATTAACATTGTTTTCACAAGAAATTAATTCATTGGCCAGTATTTACCATCTAATCTGCTCATAAAGACTCTTTCAGCAATGTGTTGATCCGTGAGTCGGCACCTCTAATCGGAAACAACATCATTCAACTTAGATACTAATCTTTCGGACGCCACAGAACTTCCGACTAAAGATAAATATTTTTTGGCTATAAAAAACAGACGCTGTTTGCAGATTTTTTTTTATTAGTATTGTTTTTGCAGGAAATTAATCCATTGGCCAATATTTATCTGTTCATAAAGACTCTTTCAGTAATCCGCCAACCAACAGACGCCTCGAGGAAGCGGTTGTCGGTGATTGGCCTAAGATGATGCAATTCAAAGCATTACAACTTGGTAAATTTTAGTCTAGTCGATTCTAAAATCGAGCCTATCTTCCGACCCGGTTTTTGAATTTAAAAACTAACCGGTTTAAATCGGGGCAAAAAATAACCGAAAAAACCGGTTAACCGAAACAAACAAAACGGTTTTCGGTTTAAACCGATAGGTTTTTCCCATCCCTACAATAGACTGCATTGAAAAACTTTAACTTATTTTGTTTGCCAATGAACTTAATTCAATTCATAATGCTGTACTTAATACTAACAGACAACGAGCACATCAAAGGACGATTGAAGATACTTTTTTATTAAATTCCTACCTGCATGCTCATAAATTTTACAAAATAAGGAATAGTATATATTTATATTTCCATTTCTTATATCTAGCATTTATTACACATCAAGACTTGTCGATTTTAAAGGTGTGATTTTTTCACTCTTATGGCAAATGTTTACATTTAAAATGTATAATCATACCATGTAGTATCATCAGTGGCGGCTCGTGAGCTTAGAAACGAAGAGGGCTGCGAGATAATATTTATCAAGAGAATACATTTCAAAAAAGCTAATTTAACTTTCAGTAGGCCAAATTTTTTAATTCCAAAGCCAGATATGAAATTTCCTGCTTTTCAAAGAAATTAAATAACCAGCATATATTAAATTTAATACTGGTTATACTAACAGAAAGTTAAGTGAATATTGATATGACGATTCAGCTGACGAAAATACAAAAAATACACACTTCCCTTCTCGCCCACTTCACTCGATAACACTCTACCAAAAATGAATATCTTCTTCAAAAGAAATCTAGTCTTCTATCAAGAGAAAGCAAATAATCGGTCAACCAGATGTGTTTCTGTCAACCCGACACAAACCAAAACCAAAACCCATAAACAGCCAATGACATTGCCACTTTGTGTGGGAATGAGGAAAAAAAGAAAAATAAATTAAAAATAATATCTTTTCTCGTTCAGTTGGCTTCGTGCCAGGCAGAGCTGCTCTCCCTGCAGCCCATAGCCCGTCAAAGTGAAAGGGTTGCTTTTTCTCTCCGGATTTTCAACTCAGTAAACGAATTTTGGGGTAGCAGAGTACTTTTCAGCTCATACCTGCTTCTCTCTTACTTGTTGATTCATTTTCAGTCTCCTTTTCAATTTTTTATCACTTTTTTGCATTTTCGTATGTCATGGAAATCTGAGAGTGAAAAATAAGTGAATAAGAATAAAAACGGAACTACAAGTTTAAAAAAGTTCAGGGAATTCTGCAACCCCACTGGACGAGTCGCCACTGAGTATTATACTAGTACTATCTGAAGAAACTCTAAAATTAATACTTATAGAGGAATTTGCATTAGTAGCATTAGCATTGTACAGATCAATTCAAAGTTGTTTATTAAAATTTCTGTTATGCGTCTTTGAATGTATACGTCATTTTACGTCAGTCCCTTGAAAGACGTAAAAACAATGTTTTACTATATGGAATGGAATGGAATTTTTCGTTTAATGTCATAAAAGCCGGTTTCGGCTATGCTGCGCCAAACAAAGGTTAAAAGAGAAAATCACGTAGGATTACTGTATATAAAAGGAAAGTATTATAAACCACACAGACGTTTACAACGAGAGTTTGATGATTCTCCATGTTTTAGATCTCTCCGAGCTCGAAGAAAGCCGTTTTTAAGGGGACGCATTTCCTACTCAATATTATTTTTATTTGAAGTATTATTGAAAACATTTTGATAGTATTGAAACTTAGCAATCGAATAAAGCCATTTTGAGGAGAAAAAAATCCTTTTGAATTTCCTGTTTAGTTAAAATTTTAATTTTTTAAAGAACAACTCAATTATCAAGTCAAGATACTTCGTTATAGTTTGAGATAAGAAATTGTAATATCTGGGTTTTTGTTTCCTCGAAACATTTGGCTAGAACTTACGCCAATCTTAAAAACTGCATTTAAAAATTGATAAATTTGATGGGAAGTATACTTTGCACATCCTTAGAAAGGATTAGGACGTCAACTCTCAAATGTTCGTTGTTTTTAAGCAGTCCTTACTTAATAAACATTTCAGTTATAAAACTGTATATAATCTAGCATCTGTTTTTGAACGAAGTACAAAGATAAATGAGACTTCCGTCGGTTCCAGGGTTGCCAGATCAAAATAGCAAAATAAGGCCAAACCGTCTTTAAAATAAGGCCAAATTTGAAAATTTCATTAAAGCACTCATTTTCCCCTGATTTGTTAGAAGTAAATGATTATCTTTCATGAAAAAGGAATCACACTGGATTGACATTTGTGTATAATAATCTTTTATTAAACTAAAATTTAAGTTAGTTTTTTTTTAAAAAAAAGAAAAAAAATTCTGTTCTTGCCGATGTAGAATGAAATGATCGAGGGAAATACTATTTTTCCTAACTCCTGTTAACAACAATGTTCTATATTATTTTTCATTGTGACTACAGTAAATGAAAAGTTCTTTCATACTCATAGTAAATGACTAAGAGTTAAAAAATACCATTAATATAAAAAACTGACTTCAGACTCGTAACAGATAGCTGAGTTTCCAAACCCCTGATAAAAATATAAAAAATGCACTGATCTGAGTTTCAGTGTAACTCAAATCCAATATATTCTGCGTCGTTCTAAATATTGCTTTTGAAAGCGTTTATTCTATCCCTTAGATTTGACATCAAAATTTTTGTTAATTTGCTGGAGATGGGTATTTCAAACAATACCGAAATTACACACATAAATGCTTTTTCTTCCTTTTTTCAAAAGATCTGTAATATGATGTCCTCTCTCTCTCTAAGGAAAAGAATATTTTTCGCTTTCGTGTGGAAGTTTCCGTAAAAGAATTCGATGAAAAGAAACGAATAAAAACAGAGAAAGTGGTTTTTATACGCTGTGCAGAGACAAACATAGCTTCAGCTAGAGGCATTCTAATACAGTCTGAAGAAAGGTGACAGAAACATTTCTTATTCTGGAACAATTTCGTTTGACGGCTCACTGTGGGCCATTTGAAAAATGTCATATCAAGTTTATTCAAAAAAAAATCGTAAGATTATTTAGTAAGAATTGTTCTATAAATCAGAAGAAAAAATAAAGTAAAAAAAAGGCCAAAAATGGATTTAAGGCCAAATGAAAATTCCTAAGTCCATGGGCTTTGAAAAAAGGCCAAATTTCCAGAATTTAGCCTTAGAAAGGCCAATATGGCAACCCTGGTTGGTTCTATCTGCGCCAAATGAAATAAAGCCCAAACATAGCTTCACCTAGAGGCATTCTAATACAGTCTGAAGGAAGGTGACAGAAAGTTGTCTTATTCTGGAACTATTTCGTTTGACAGCTTACTGTGGGCCATTTGAAAAGTGTCATAGCAAGTTTATGAAAACAAATCGTAAAATTATTTAGTAAAAATTGTTTTAAAAGTCATAAGAAAAAATAAAGCCAAAAATGAATTTAAGGCCAAATAAAAATTCCTAAGGCCAAGGGCTTTGAAAAAAGGCCAAAAATGGATTTAAGGCCAAATGAAAATTTCTAAGGCCAAGGGCTTTGAAAAAAGGCCAATTTCCCAGAATTTGTCCTTAGAAAGGCCAATATGGGTACCCTGGTCATTTCTATCTGCACCAAATGAAATAAAGCAATTTCCTTCACCCCCAAAATGCAGTGGAATATCCCGTTTCCATAACGACCGCCAAAGGCATGTCTGGTGTCTAGGGTTTTTCTCGTGGCGGTAAGACAGTACGGCGCATGGCTGTGCAAATATCTAGTGAGAGCTCGAGTGAACGAATGCAATGGCGCCGTCTGGCCTCTCTGCTTTCCTTTGATGTGCGAGCTATTTACTGTCATAACGCAGGAAACAACAGATGCACTTACAAGTCCATGAGCCACATCGGAAATAACGCGAACAGCGGACGAAATTCGTGGAAAGACAAGCCATTGGAACGCAGCTGAGAGAGAACACTCCAATTTATTTTTTTGTTTCAGTCTGAAAATTCGAGAAACGCATGTCGTTAAGGATTACTAACTACTTTGACTTCTCGAATCGAAAGCAAGTATTTTAAACTAAAGATAGATAAAATGCACTTTTTTATATGTGTATTTCAGCCCTCATAAATGATAATAAAAATCGCTTGCCAGCTGCCTCTTATTCTAACGCGATTCCTTCTAAAATAAAGAGAAGGAGTATTTTATGAAAGTTATAGATGCTGAAAACACTAAATTATAATAATATTTTTTACGTAAATCAGATTTGGTAAGACAGTTTCATGGATTAAATTACATATTCCTGATGAATAAAATTTGGGTTTGAGTGCTTTCTGTAAATAAGTTTCTGAACCAATTTAAGAAAATAACGTAAATCCTAGACAATCCTGTTTCTTTGGATTATGCATTCGTTTAAATTTTCAAAATTTAAAGACAGCAATAAAATGAATTGCATTCTTTAGCGTTGCAAACAAATCGGTTGTGATAAATTAGATTTAAACGTTAATGATCAAACCACAAAAGAAAATTTTGCGTTATATCAATATTTTTCAGAATATATTTAGGAAAATGAGATTATTGTAAATTAGATAAAACTTTAAAATCCCTTTAACATTTTGGAGAAGAGTCAAAGTTTGTATCGGGAAGATATATCGATCTCAACATAACTAAGAATTAATAGAAAAACATCAATAAAACAAAAATATAGTGCTGTAGCCTCAAAATGAGACCAAAATGGAATATGATAATTTATTGAGATAAAATATACAAATACTCCTTATCCTATTGCCTGAAATTATTTAGGGTAAAAGCATCATTTTCAAATGTCGTATTTTTTTATCTTTTTAAAGCGATAAGAATCATTTTCTTCCATGATCTTGATATAAATCAGATTTTATTTTTATTAGAAACCAATGGGAGTGGCCTCCCCTAAACTTTCTCGTATACTCATTTCTCAAAAATTCTCGTATAGCGTGTCAGTTTCCCATACCCTCGCTCGGATAAATATTTCGAATCTGCTCTATTCACAGAATGCAACAAGTTTCTCAAGCACACGTAAAAACAACAAAAAAAGCGGAAATAAAATAATCCGAGCATATCAGAATTCGCCAAAAGGGAGAAAAAAGCGCCAAGCAGGAGTCATTAAGCATAAGCCTTTCGTCATGAAGTCTTTGAATGTCATGCACAGAGATTGCTTCCAGTACGCATGCGCGTGGAGATCAAAAGTTAAAAAAAAATTGAATATGCAATTTGAACATCTCTTTTTAACCAACTGAGATGAAAATTGGAAACAGACCTATAATTAATGTTAGCATCCGTGATGCCAAGTTTTATTCATCTAAGCCAAAGGGGTTATGAGATATAATTTTTACAAGTATGTGATTATACAGACCATCAGACAGTCAACCCTTTGACGGATTTGACCCAAACTTTTATACAGACCTACATTCCTGACTATGAAACTGTGTACCAAATTTTATCCATTTAGCTATTCAAGTTTGTGAGCTATCGCGTTCACATTAACACGGACGTACAGACTTCCCGTGAACGGAATTTGTCCAAAATTTGAGAGATACCTATAAATTATGTGTAAAGACCACATATCAAATTTCGTCCCCATATCTCTAATAGTTTTTGAGTTATCGTGTTCACAGACACAGAGATAGACATAATTCCAAAATTGTGTTTTTCGGACTCAGGGAGGTCTAAAACGTGAAGATTCGTCAAAATCTCGAGTTCGAATTTTTTGACGATTGCAATAGTTTCTCTTTGTATACTTCGTATACAATAAAGTAAAAACACACACCGTTTGTAGACAAAAATTTTTATTAATATTGTTTTCACAGGAAATTAAACCATTGGCCAATATTTATCTTTTCATTAAGACTCTTTCAGTAATCCGCCAAACAACAAACGCCTCGAGGAAGCTGTTGTCGGTGACCGGCCTAAGATGATGAAATACAAAGCTTCAAAACGTAGTAAATTTTAGTCTAATCCAGTGGTACGCAAACTGTGGGTCGCGAGAAACATTTTGAGGGTCGCTAAATGCAAAGAAATACATTTGACAATAAAACCAGCGGGAGTGTTCTCCCCTAAAATTTCTCGTATACTTCCCCAAAAAGGTACAGTTTCTCCTTCCCCCGCGTGGCTAAAAAAATTCGAACCTACTGTTATTCAGAATCCAATGACTATCAGAAGGTTTTTCATTAGTGATTGAAAAATATCTAGGTAAATAATCCAATTCTAAGAGATGCGTACCGATCAAAACGCATCTATCGCACACTGCTAGGTTTCACTCTTGCCGTCTCAAGGACAAACTGACGGAATTCGCTCCTTTCGCGTGCACAGAAGATTGCTTCCTTTACGCATGCGCGTGGAGATAACGGATTGGTTTCAATAGTAAATTATACAGACCGACAGACAGTCAACTCTTTGACGAATGTGGCCCAAAATTTTATACGGACCTACATTCATGATGATAAAACTGTGTACCAAATTTTATCCATCTAGCTATTCAAGTTTTTGAGTTATAGTATTCACATTCTGTCTGTCTGTCGGTATGGACTTCGGACATACCGACAGACAGACTTCCCTTTAACGGATTTTGTCCAAAATTTGATAGAAACCTACAAATTATGTTTAAAGACCACATACCAAATTTCATCTCCGTAGCTCTAATAATTTTCGAGTTATCGTGTTCACAGACACACAGACATACAGACAGACATAATTCTAAAATTGTGTTTTTCGGAATCAGGGAGGTCTAAAACGTGGAGATTTGTCAAAATCTCGAGTTCGAATTTTTTGACGATTACAATACTTTCTCTTTGTATACTTCGTATACGAGAAAGTAACCAGCGGGAGTAATCTCCCCAACACTTTCTCGCATACGAACAGTAATGGGGGGAGGGGGGGCAAGCACCCAGTTGGTAGGTAAATATTTTTGGGGTATTTACTCAAGGCCTGGTTATTTTGAGAAAAAAATTATGAATGGTGATTTACAATGAAACATATAAAATTTATGAATTCCCAAAAACTTAATATTTTGCAAAAAATAATTTCCTATGCTCTCAATTTTTACGCGAAAAGGTACCACAACTTTATTTAACGTTTTTGAGTACGAAATCTTACTATAGATATCACACAACATAAAACCATACCTCTGGTTAATCACAGGCGTCCATCTGGAGAATGTCAAAACGTAGTTTCGTTTTGGGGTTTACCATAATTTTCGAAGCGCGTGTTTGCGGCTCGCTGTAATTTCGCAACTTCGTAGACCGCCAAGGTCAAATGCCAACTTGAGTAAAATAAGCGAAACGCTCGCCAACACACAGTCGCAATGTGCATTTTGAACCAAATATGCAATTTGAACAACTTTCTTTTAACGGATTGAAACGAAATTTGAGCACAGATCTATAATTAATATTAGCAAACGTCATACCAATTTTTATTTATTTAAGCCAAAAGGTTTTGGAGATATAATTTTTACAAGTATGTGATTATACAGACCGACAGACAGTCAACCCTTTGACGGATTTTGCCCAAAATTTTATACGGACCTACATTCATGATAATAAAACTGTGTATTCCAAATTTTATCCATCTAGCTATTCAAGTTTTTGAGTTATAGTGTTCGCATGACCGCGGACAGACTGACAGACAGACTTCCCGTGGACGGATTTTGTCCAAAATTTGATAGAAACCTACAAATTATGTGTCAAGTTCACATACCAAATTTCATCCCTTTATCTCTGATAGTTTTCGAGTTATCGTGTTCACAGACACACAGGCAGACATAATTCTAAAATTGTGTTTTTCTGACTCAGGAAGTTCAAAAACGTGGAGATTCGTCAAAATCTGGAATTCGAATTTTTTGACGATTACAATACTTTCTCTTTGTATATTTCGTATAAAAAGGATAGAAAGTAAAAAGGAAGGCTTTCGAGGAAGTAAAAAGGAAGGCTTTTCTTCAAAAAACATGGTCGCGACCCCCAGAGGGGTAGCGAAAACATTTTACACAAAGTGAGGGGGTAGGAAATGAAAATATTTTGCGCACCTCTGGTCCAATCGAGCCTATCTTCGGATCCGGGTTTTTTTACCCGGTTATTAAATTTAAAAAATAACCGGTATAACCGGGACAAAAAAATAACCGAAAAACCATTAAACCGAAACAAAAATACAGGTTTTCGGTTATAACCGGTAGGTTTTTCCCATCCCCAAAACAAAATTAAATAAGTTCCACATGGCAGCCTTTCGCAGCATCCAGCCCATCGATACTTGACTAGAAATTGAGTCAGTCTCGATGTGTTTGGGTTAATGTTATTAAAATGCATGCAATCTCTATACAATTGAAGTTAATTATTTAAGTATCTTGGACGAAATAAGAACAGTAAAACTTCGAAGGGGCAGATATAAAAAACCCTTGAGTACAAAAGTTGTGGCAGCCTAGCAAATCGAGGTTGAACACAGTTTCCGGCCAGGGTTGCAAGCAGCGAAAGGTTGGCATATGGGAATTCCTAAATTTGTTTGTGTTATTAAAAGAATTTTTTTTAAGTTTTACTTTATGAATCTATAATAGAATTACCCGCCGAAATCGGTAACGCTCAGGAATTTGGCTACGTGCCAAAGAGATTCAGACGCTCTGTCTACAAATTAGCGTACACAACACAGTTTTGATTCTGTGATGATTTTATATCAAATAGGAGTCATGACAGGGTTTATTTTAGCTAAGTTTAGCAGTTTCTTTATTTATATATATATATATATACTTTATGTTGATTCATCGATCAAATAGAAGTTATACTACGATTAATTTATTTTTCCACTTCTCGGAGATCTTTACTTTCGTTTTCGTTAAAAAGTTTCATTCTTTTTCGCACTTAATTTTGGAATTGAATATTTATATATTTTGCCAAACGAAAGTTAGTGTCAATTGATTCATCATTTCTGTTTTTCGTACTTTTTTTCGATTCCTACTATTAGTTCACACTCTTCCTATATCTTGTTCGAATTTTGCAATCGATTTTAAACTAACTTCCCTATGAGCTGGAGACTTGAAACTTTAAACATAGCTCAGAACTAGATGACAATGCAATATTAATTCGCTTTCTTGTCTGTATGTTTGTCTGTCATTTCATATTTTGTATGACGCATTCGCAATACGTTTTTCATATCTCGAAAACTATTAACATTACAGACTTGGTTCTTGGGTATATAGATGGCCCATGGGATCATCGAAGCACTCCCATATTTTAGCTATATCTTTGCGCATGCGCAGTACATTTTTCATTATATCTCGAATCACCTAAGTAGGAATTGACTTAAAAACATTTTTTTGTACTACTTGTTTATTTCTTAAGCACTCCGCCAATGTGCATGAGATTTTCTACTACTCGTTAGTAAATCTGTGACAATCAGAGCTGAGATATTGTTGGGAAGCTAAAAACCCGTCTTAGACAGGCACAAATCGTCTAGTATTTAATAATATTTATCGCCATGTTCCTTAATCAAAAGTTATGAGGAAAGGAAATTCTGACGATAATTTGTAAAAACCTTGTAAAAGTATACCGGAAGCTCGGAGAGAAAACATTTGCACAGCTTTATCTACATTCAAAGCTTTTTTTGCGAAGATATTGCATCTGTAGAATTCATACGATTTCAATCAGACATCCTGTATAAATTTAGTTTCTTTGTAAGCAATCGAAAATAAATCTAAACTAAGTGTTAAACGCAGTAGCTTCATCGAAAAAAAAACGTCATAAAAAAACTTGGATATATTACCTCCGATCCTTTCTCTGCATTTGGCAGTTGTTTATTGAAGAGAAAGACTATTTTCGCTACACCAGATTAAGGTAACGATTAGTAGCTTCATTAAAAAAAAGTCATAAAAAAACTTGGATACATTACCTCCGATCCTTTCTCTGCATTTGGCAGTTGTTTATTGAAGAG
>BGPR01034276.1:0-12459 GCA_013235015.1 Araneus ventricosus
CCCAACCCAACCAGGGGTACCAGAATAGACCCCATAGTCAGCTATATTAACGTCTCGTTTTGAAGGAACACGAAGGCTATTATTTTGGGACGCATAATAACGGATAATACTGAACCTCAGTCAGGTGACAAGGATGACACCTGAGCTGGAAACACCCTCCAAACTTCCACATCACACCAACAAGAAGACGTTTGTCCCCCTACGTATAATTTAACGTGCAATAGGACCCACACACGGCGGATTTTTAGTGGAATCGGGTTTCGAATCTGGAACCCTTCGACCGAGACCTTACCACTAGGCCACCGCTGCCTTTTAAGGCTGCATTTTGTTTGTAAATTGCTTCATGCGAAAATCGTTAACCACAAAATCAAACGTTCCGTTGAGCCTACAGCTAACAAATTTGGCTGATAGTTACTTCTTGTTTAGAGGAGTCTTCCTGGAAAGGAGTTTTCAAAATTTTAATTTAAATTTTTAATTATTTAAAAATAATCGAAATTTTAAAGTTTTAACTCGGTAACTTCGAAGCATATTAATGCACAATCGGCCTTTTTATACTACTTTAAAATCCATTAAAAAAAAGTTAGCTTTTCTGTGAAACCAATTTTATTTCGATACAATTCTTCTTCAATTTTAATAAATTTTAAAAAAATTTATTTTAAACGCATTGTGTAATAACGCTTTTTATTGTTGTAATGAAATTCAAACCAATTTTATCGTTTGAGCAAATCTTTCATTCGCGTGCTTTTGCCAACATAGAAGTTTTGACAAAAAAAAATTGCTTTCTTTGGATATAAGCTTCAAAGCAAAATTTACATTTTAGCTTCTGTTAATACGGTAATGTTTTTAGGCTGGTATACTTCCTTTGAATTGCTCGATATAAAAATCGGTACCCGCAGGATGCAACGGCTGATGCAATCAAGCCAGACGAATAAAGCCTAATGCATTGTAATGCTACGATATTTCGAATCTCCTTTAATTTTTTAACCTTTCAACGCGCGGCGAGCGTATTTAGGAGATACTTGTATAATGCCTCGTATTACATACTTATATGGTTCTTTTATAAATTTAAGTGCATTTTTTTTATTTATATAATCTTTGTTTAACCTTCCAGCGGGCGCGCGTTTGCAAGAGATACTTGAATTGCGCATCGTATTACATACAGTCGGACCTCTATTTAACGAACCTCTATTTTGCGAATTTCTCAATTTTGCGAACTTTTTCTTGGAACCAAGAACATTTTGCGAATTTCTTCGTAGAATAACCTACAAATAGCGAAGTGCGTTCGCTATTTAACGAACTTTTTCTTGTGATCCAATATTTTTTTTTCTCCCTATTTCTCAAAATATTTCTGAACATTTCAAACTTATTCTTTCTTTTAACACATTTTATGGTGATCAATGACATTGAAGCTGGAAAATGTCAAAGCGAAATTGCTGGAGCATTAAAGAAAAAAAAATTAATTCTTCATGAGGTGGATAAAAGCGTGAAAAAAAAGGCTATTGCTTTAAAATTTGGTATTCCTCCAAACAGCTTATCAACCATAATAAAAAAATCGTGATAGGATACAAAATTAGGATTCATCGAATTCGTGTTCAAAATGTTTAAAAGCATGTATCTATGAAGATGTGGATGAGGCAGTTTTGAAGTGGACAGTGCGAAAAATAAAAAAATTACAGCAATGAATTGCGATGAAGACGAAGATGAAGATGAAAAAGATCATGATGCAGAAATCAACAAGCCTTCCTATGATGAAATGCTAAAATTTATTAATTTTAATATAAATTTTTTTTTATTGAAAATGCAGTGTATTTCCGGACAATGTTTTGTTTTATTCTTGTTTTCCTTGCAGATTTCTTTTTGATGGGTAATATATAAAACAAATAGATATTAATTTATAGAATAAAGGTGTGATTAATTACTTTTCTAATAATATTTAGTGTTCACGAATTTAAAATCTGTTCTGTGTAGTTTCAAGTATTTTAAAAGGTGAATCTCTATTTAACGAATTTTCCATATAACAAACTTTTTTCGGGATTTAGCGACTTCGTTAAATAGAGGTCCGACTGTATTTATATCGTTATTTTATATATTTAAGTGAAATTTTATTTATAAAATCCTTGTTTACTATGAGGCTAATAAATACAGATAAAACATAAATAAAAGTTGCATTTATTTTTGTACAATAATACGATATATACATATATATATATATATAATACGATGTACTATATGTCGTAAAATTTGCGTAAGCGCGCCCGCTGGAAGGTTAAAAAATACAGATTGCGACAGGATAATAATAAATACAGGTTACATGAATAAAAGTTGCATTTCGTCGGTTCATAAGCATCACCATCCATCTCTATTTTTTGAAAATTCAAAGAGGAAGAAAATACTTAATTTTTCTCAACCTTTAAAGAATATTTCTGACGTATAATATGAAGATGAGACCGCATGTTCCTACCAGTAGTGAAAAAAATTCGGAAACATTCGATATTGGTTGCGAAAAATTGATTATTTTAGTTCTCTTTGAAATTTCAAAAAATTGAGATGGGTGGTGATGCTTGTGAAGCGACGATTTATTTTTTTAAACGCGATATAAATATGTAATACTATGCAAGATACATAACCTGCATACACGCGCCCGCTGGAAGGTTAAACTAAACCCACTTGTTGAATCCTTATTTCCAATTCATTCCATTTTCGCATCTGTTTTTTCTAATCCTATCTAGTTAACCAAAACGCACTTGTTGAATCCTTATTTCTGATTCATTCCATTTTCGCATCTGCTTTTTCTAATCCTATCTGGTTAAACTAAACCCACTTGTTTGGATCCTTCTTTATGATTCATTCCATTTTCTTTCGCATCTGCTTTTTCTAATCCTATCTACTAAAAGATAAACTCGTTCTGTACTCCGAACTGACGTTGTAAATCCAAAAAATTCTTTTCCCCATTTGAAAGCTTGAAAACGTATTAATGTGCTGTCAAATACACATTTTCGTAAGCCGTCTAATTTTAGAACGAACTGCGTAATTGTTAAGCTCAGTCTGAGGGAAATTTCTAAGGAGCTTAGTAAAGATTTAAAACAGTCTTTGGTTACAGGTTTTACCGAAACTGTTTCTGTAATACATCTAGAAAATGAATTAGAAAAACAATTTCTGATATTTCAGTTTATTTTGATCCCTTGGCGTACAAATTTATTTGACATCCTAATTAGATGAAACTTGCTACAGTAAAACTTCGATTAACCGCTATCGTCCGGCCCAAGGCTATGTCGGATAACCGAAGAAACGGATAACAGAAATTGCTTAATACATATGTACAGTAACGTGATAACACTGCTGGCTTAGGACGAAAATGAAAGTAAAATCCTTTAACCTTCCAGCGACCGCGCGTTTTCAAGAGATACTTGAATTGTGCATCGTATTACATATTTATATCGTTATTTTATAAATTTAACTGTAATTTTATTTATAAAATCCTTGTTTACTTTAAGGCTAATAAATACAGGTAACATGTTAAGAGTTGCATTTATTTCTGTAAAACAACACGATATATATATGTAATTCGATGCACGATATGTCGTAAAATTTGCGTAAGCGCGCCCGCTGGAAGGTTAAAGTGAATAATACACACATATTGTATTTAATTTTACAAAAAGATCAATATAAACTTCAATAAAAGCGTGATAATGCACAGAAATATATTGCAGTACTATGATACAATAACGACTGGTTATTGATGGCTTTGGCTTGCTAGATCAATGTCAACTACTCCGCCGACGACGATTAGTCACTTCCACCATCGTGCAATACAGTCACTTCCACCATCGTGCAATACAGTCACTTCCACCATCATGCAATACAGTCATTCCCACCATCATGCAATACAGTCACTTCCAGCTTTATACAGAAGGGTGTCAATGTAATCCGTCAAGAATTTCAAAGATGTCTGTTTGTTGATACTTTTTAGACGATGGCGGATAGCACGAACTGATGGTTAAACGAGTGACTGTTGATCGAAGTTTTACTGCAACTGAGACGTGTATTGTTATTTCAATCCATATAGAAAAGAAAAGGACACCTCAGATAAGCTCGCCAAACTATTTTCAGTCTTTTAACTTAATTCATAATTTGACCTAATTACAGAACATCAGATTCTTCTTTCGATGTGATAGTCAGCCATATCGAACACCGCCCTCAACCCCCTGTGCCTGTAACCGTTATGGCTGCTGAACGGTTGAATGGGTGTGAAAACGTCACCTTGATTGTGGATCGATAAAAAAAATTACAGATCGGCTAGTTAAAGTGCCGAAGATACACAGACGAAAAGAAGTCAGCCATATATGCCATTGTGTGTAAAGAGTTTAATTAGATTAATGTCCCATTTTGAAACTACACGATGGTTACCCAGATAGCAATTTTAGTTTGCAGCAAGCTTGCCACAAATTTGTCATGACAAGAGTGCAAGTTTGCCACAAATTTGTCATGACAAGAGTGCAAGCTTGCAGCAAGTTAATGAAAGCTCCGAAGTCACCATGAAATGAACTTGCAGCAAACTTGCCGTGCAAACTTATTGCAAATTAAAGCAAAAACAGAGTACGAAACACAACCCAGGATAGAACTCGCGACCTCCCGGCTCCGAAGCGGAGACGCTAACCGTTGAGCTAGTCGAGCTCTGAGAGGAGAAGACAGATTTCGCTAATACATCGTTCGATTCGATTCGTATACGATTTATTTTTAACTATTTTCTGGATTTCATTAATTTTTTGAGTTGAGAATATGATTTGAAGTCAAAGAGAGAGCGATTTTCGCTAATAACTACGTTTTGCTAGTAGAATAAATTATGAAATTAGAGTTCAAAAGTAATTACTTTAAAATGGGACAAAATGTCTAGTTATTATTGTTCAACAAACACTGACTGTTTTTTAGATTTAATTTTGTTTATAAACGTTAAAATTTCAACATTAAGAAAAAGGCGATATAGTTTTCTTTAAAGTGAGAGTGATATATTTAGTAAAAAGATGGAAAATGCTTCAAAAAATTTTTTTATAAAAAAGTTATTTTTTTCACAAATTATCATTGATTTATTGAATTAATAAAAAAGAATTACGGTCTAGGAGATGCTATTAAAAATCGGATGTTTTTTAAAACAGAGACAAAGATAATTATCTCTTTATTGTGCTATCTTTGCAGGAAGCTTGTTTTGCAAAATTGCAGCAAGTTTGATTTGCAAAGAGGTGGCGCTATTTGTCACATCGAACTTGCTACAAGTTCGATTCAAGTTTGACGCGTCAAATTTTGCCATGACAAGTCAAAATCAAACTTGCTGCAAACTTACGTGCTATCTGGGTATTTGGGAATGCAGCGACCTGGTGGGAAGGACCGGAGGACGTCCAGGTTCGAAACCCGATTCCATCGAAGAACCGCCGTGTAAGCAGGCCTGGTATATGCTAAATCCGTCGGCTCAAATATAAAATAATAAAGAGAAACATTCTTGGTAATAAATAGAGAGGATTTTTTATGGAATAAAGGAATTTTTCTCCTTTTTTTCATTTTTATTATTTATAATACGCGTAAAAACTTGCCTGGATACATTTAACTAAATAGTGGATGGATTTAACTAAATAGTTAAAAACTAGCTTGATATGCCTGATGTTTCTCGGAATTAAAATACTTCCATGTATAATATTTTTAATGCAAAAACTTCTTTTGTATAAAATATTATTATACACAAAATCCTTTTATCGTCTGAAACATTTTAATTAAAATGAGAATAACAATTAAACCAAACGATTCTTAAAACCTGCCAGAAGCTAATTTTCTCCATAATTAATTAAATAGCATTTTTTTTTATTTAAAGAATGATGAAAATAAACCAAATAAATAGTTTTTTCTGGTATAAATTATTCATCGTCTGCTAATTCAACTTTTTTTAATGTTCTTACAGAATTCTGTTAATGTGTTCTAAATAATAGTTCTTCGGATGTATTATTTTAAAAAATATATTTATATTAAAAAATATTGTGACATACTGCCTATAAAATTAATTTTGAAAAAATATTAAAATTAGAGAAACAAATCGTTCGAAGACGAAATTAATGTCACTAAAAAGTTAAAAAATTAACTTTAATACGGTTTAAAAATAATTTTTGTTAAACTATATTTTCGAAAGATGTCGCAGAAAAACGCCAAAATCTTGCTTAATTTTTAATTAACTGTAGAAAAGCTTACAGTGATCTTTCTCTTTTTGCGAAGACCACATGTGCGAAATTTCTTCGACATTGGACAAAAACTGTTGATTTGTGCAAGGAACACACACAGAAACATTACTCACATATAAACCCACAATGGCTTTTATTTATATTAAGTTGTGAACCTGCTAATGGTCTAGTGGATTAACTGGTCTAGTGGTCACTGATTAAGTGGTCTAGTGGTAGCGCCAGTGGTCTAGTGGTTGATGAATATGAATTAGAAGAAGTTTATGGGTTCTATCCTCTGGCAGTGCCATTAACCAGTCTTATTCAAAAACTGGTAGGCCGATATATGGTTTACTATCGAATTGCTATTTGTGGTCATGCCATCTGCCGAAAGTTTTTCTGGTTATTCTTCAAACGAAACACAACTGTGGGCCAGCTTCGATTAAAATATCCTCCAAGAAGGCAGCCTGTGCCATATATTGGACCTAAGTCAAGTTCAGGTGCATTCATTCAAGGTGCTCCTGCTCGCTCTGACCAACGGAAGAAGCCACATTTGCCATTGCCATGAGTCATGGACCATATATTGGACCTAAGTCAAGTTCAGGTGCATTCAAAATGCTCTGACAACGGAAGAAGCCACATTTGCCTTTGCCATGACTCATGGACCATATATTGGTCCTAAGTCAAGTTCAGGTGCATTCAAGATGCTCTGACCAACGGAAGAAGCCACATTTGCCTTTGCCATGAGTCATGGACCATATATTGGTCCTAAGTCAAGTTCAGGTGCATTCAAGATGCTCTGACTAACGGAAGAAGCCACATTTGCCTTTGCCATGAGTCATGGACTTGGCTAGATATGATAGACTAAGTAAGCTTAGAACCACCATCACTTAAAGATAGGCTGTCTAATTTTTTTTAAATACAAAATACTGTTTCATATGTATTTTTTAAAATTTATTACAGATCTGTCTTTAAAAGAAATTTATTTTTTAATTGGGCGATTTCAAGTTACATGGTATTAATTAAAATCGACAAACTTTTTTCTATCTGCGACACAAATCCAGCTTTATCCAAAGGGTGTAAAGCTTGTCACGAGTCGGCAGGAGGAAAAATTCCGATCAAAATGCAATAAAAAATAATTGTATAATAATAATAATACAATAAGATATAAAATGTCAATACAAACACAATAAAACACCATCTTGGGCAGAAGATACTTTTATAACAATTAGCAAAAATACATAATGAGTAAATAAACATACATAAGAATAAATAAATAAAATTTATAAAAATAAACGTAAGAAAAGAAACAAAATAAATTTATTAGAAGCACAACCTCAGCCAAAAAACCCAACCTCCTCTGTAAATTAGGTGTTCACGTGAAGTTTTAACCCTTTGCAATCGGGAAAGTAATTAGAAGCTTAATTACTGACTAAATACAAGGCCTGATTTCAGGGCATTCTGGAAAATAATAATTTTCGACTTCTTCCAAGTCTGTGGGATTTTATTTATTATTATCATTATTATCGCAATCAAGAATCAAGCGAATGCGCGGCCATTATCTATGCAATTAAAAAACTCAAGTATTACCTAGACGGACAAATTCTTACAATTGATACAGATCACAACCCTTTGGTTTGGCTGAAATCAAATGCTGGATCAAATCCGAGGTTGATGAGATGGTCCCTCGAATTACAACCCTTTCAATATAAGGTGATGCACAAGGCAGGAAAAAACCATTCGAATGCTGACGCTCTTAGCCGAAGTGAAACTAGTACTAAGAGTACGAATTAAAAGGGCAGATAGTTTTTCCCTTATTAAGTTGTATATAAAATGTAGGTTATTTAAGAAAAAGTGCAGGAAATGCCTCTGTTAGTAGTATGAACAAGTATGTGTGTGTAAACAGAGAATTTTTTTCTCTTCAAAAACTCTCGAAAAAATTCTCACTAAAGGGGGGGGAGGTTGTAAGGTTTCCTTCCCGCGGTCATCGTTCCCACGAGAAAGAGAGTGCCGTCCCTTTTGATATCGGCGGCAAACAGCAGGACAGCTGCACTGGTGATCTCTAACGAGACGTGCGCAAGAGAAATGGCTTCACACAGAGGGCCGCCACAATGCCGAGGAATCAATAACTGTCAGAGAGCGCATTAGCGGTACCCTTTGGTGTCACCCCTGAATAGCCCGGTGGTGGCGAAACCCAAGAACCTTCCCATAATAGAGGGGTTGACCACTAGGGACTAGGAAGGTGAGCTGTTGGTCAACCAGGAGGACCATTATCCAGTGGAGTAAAGGTAGGCGGAGCTCCACTTCTTGAAGGGCTGAATAAAACGGGATGTTCGAGGAGAGAAACGGACGGACGGAGAAACTGCATTAGGAGTCTCGAACTGAGTTTTCAGGCTCCGGAGGACCGAAGAGAGCTGCGTGATCAGCTCGGATTGAAAGTCCCGAATTAATTCGGACTTTGGTAAGCAGCCCCGAGGAATCGGCATTCCCCGAACTCTCGGCTCATCAACTTGCGAGAACTCCTGGTAGTCTCGTGGTTCAGTATCACGTTGATAGGTGGAAGCTATCCATCCTGTGATTACTATTCTTTATGGACTAATTGCCCATGGAACTTTGACGTTTTAGAACTATGATGTTGTTGATTGACTTTGTATATAATCACATTTAATCCAGACTTCTCTGCGATAAGTGTCTCTTAATTATTGCTGTATCAATAAAGCACTTAGGTCAACCTAAGCTTCCATTTATTTGGTCACACCTAGGCCAAGACATTACAGTAGGAATTGACGTAAAAAAAATTTTATATTACTTGTTATTATTATCGCAATCAAGAAACCTTAAAATAATACATCGTCCGGAAGTTCTAATGTTAATTTACCTTTCAGGGAATCATACTTAATTATGTTCACCTCAATTTTTCAGCCAGGGTTATAGATGTAAGGTTCGGAGATTGTGAACCCGTGAGTTCGTGTGCTCCGAAAAACTCATTCATCGCTGGTGTGTGAACGGAGCCTGAGAGGATTTAAGCCAGCAATGAAAAATCTGTTAATGAACCTCGATAAAAATCTAATTTAAATTACATTAGGAATCAATGAGGGGCGAAATTTCATAATCTCGAAAACTTCACCGGGCTGTTTAATTTTAAGAGCGTTTACCTGCCTTATTCTGATTAATTTGCTCGGCGTTTCATCTTTTCAAAGATAATCATAATTTTATACAATGAATAAAAAATGCCACAGCCATTTCATTTTAAGGAATTTTACCACATCACTTTTTACTTTCTTTTCTCCATTTAATCTTTTAAACTGCTCGACTAAAATGCGTGTTTTTCAAAATCAAATTACTCCGATTTTCACAGGTAAGCTTCTGAATTTTAACAAAGCATTATTATCTCGGAGAATGTGATGCTAATTTATCAATCAATATTTGCTTCTAATCTTGCGCACATTTTTATCACGTAATCGAAGTATTCTCAGATTAAAAGAGAATTATTTAAATTCTGAGAAATGGAGGGGTAAAAAATGGGGGCTGTTTAACATACTTAACGAAGCTTGATTGTGATGCGCATATCATTAGAATGAATTATAAGGACTGCAGAGGCAATTTTCGCGTGGGAAGAGATACATTCGCTTCCTGGCTGAATCCTAGTAATATAAAAATAATTCTACTGAAAAAGAAGAAATTACTGAAGAGAAAAAAAAATATTTCATCCGCATTTATTTGTTCAAGTATCTCGCAGAATGTATATGATGATACCTTTATTAGTCGAAAGCATGATTACTCTTATAATATTTAACTCAAGAATTGGTTTCATTAATTAATTAAAGAATGTTCAAATAAAATGAAAAGAACATCTGGTAAATAAATGTTTTAAACCAGCGGGAGTGTTCTCCCCTAAACTTTCTCGCATACATCCCCAAAAAGGTGCCGTTTCCCCTTCCCCCGCGTGGCTAAAAAAATTCGAACCTATTGTTACGCAGAATCCAATGACTATCGGAAGGTTTTTCATTATAGTGATTGAAAAATATCTAGGTAAAGAATCAAATTCAAAGAGATGCGTAACGATTTTCCGCTCTTGCCGGCTCAAGGACAAACTGACGTAATTCGCTCCTTTCGCGTGCACATAAGATTGCTTCCAGTACGCATGCGCGTGGAGATAACGGATTCTTTTCAAAAGTAAATTATACAGACCGACAGACAGTCAACCCTTTGACGGATCTGGTCCAAAATTTTATACGGACCTACATTCATGACGATAAAACCGTGTACAAAATTTTATCCATCTAGCTATTCAAGTTTTTGAGTTATAGTGTTCGCATGACAGCGGACAGACAGACAGGCAGACTTTCCTAGACGGATTTTCTCCAAAATTTGATAGAAACCTAGAAATTATGTGTAAAGATCACATACCAAATTCCATCCCCGTAGCTCTAATAGTTTTCGAGTTATCGCGTTCACAGACACACAGACATGATTCCAAAATTGTGTTTTTCGGACTCAGGGGGGTTTAAAACGTGGAGATTCGTCAAAATCTGGAGTTCGAATTTTTTGACGATTACAATACTTCCTCTTTGTAGAATTCGTATACGAGAAAGTAAAAATAGCTATATCAACCCCTCAAATCTCGCGCTCGTGATATTCACGTGCATTGTACTATCGCAGTTTTAGGCCTATAAACTAAAATTTAATCACTAATTAGCTTTATAATTTGACGCAAAAATTACGTAGAATCTATAAGCATCTCAAGTATTCTATGATGAAAACAAGTAATATGAAACAAAAAATTTAAAGTCAATTCCTACTTAGGTCAGCGACCTACACGCTTCGTCACTGACGGTATTTATTCCTAAATTTATATCCTGATAAGTATCTTATATATATATATAGGGAGAGTGTGAACCAATAGTAGGAACTGAAAAACTTCATAGTCTTTTTTAACATATCCAATAGAGAGAATAAAGAAAGTAATCAACATTACCCTCTGACAAAAATACATGAAAAAATGACGCCTTCGTGAACATACCAGAAAACAAAGGATATTAGGTCTAGAAGCTGGCAAACCTAGCTCCATCTATTGAGAAAAATTCGAACCAAACGACTCAAGGCAACATATGCTTTCTCCCATATAAAACTAAAATTAATCCAATTTAATTAATGAATTAATATTTGAAAAACTGTATCAACATCAAGTGTCATCCACTACAAGTTTTAAAAAATGTATTTGGACTTGAGTGGATGAATAAAAAGTATTTTATTAACGATTGAAAATTTGAACAAAATATATAAATATATATTGGGAGAGTGTGAACTAATAGTAGGAATTGGAAAATTTCATAAAGCCTTTTTTAACATATCCAATAGAGAGAATAAAGAAAGTAATCAACATTACCCTCTGACAAAAATACATGAAAAAATGACGCCTTCGTGAACGTACCAGAAAACAAAGGATATTTGGTCTAGAAGCTGGCAAACCTAGCTCCATCTATTGAGAAAAATTCGAACCAAACGACTCAAGGCGACATGTGCTTTCTCCCATATAAAACTAAAATGAATTAATTAAATTTAATTAATGAATTAATATTTGAAAAAACTGTTTTAACATTAAGTGCCATCCCCTACAAGTTTAAAAAAAATGTATTTGAACTTGAGTGGATGAATAAAAAGTATTTTATTAACGATTGAAAATTTGAACAAAATATATAAATATATATTGGGAGAGTATGAACTAATAGTAGGAATTGAAAAACGACAGCCCCTTTCCGAAACAGGAGGGGTCATCTTATTAGATAGCAAAAGAAATGCGAGGGGTTAAGCACTTACTTGATGTTACTAAACTTTCATCACAATAAGAATGAAAAAATATATCTTAACAAACAACACTTTTTAGGCAAGGTACGGCAGATAAGCAACGTAGTATATATTTTTTTTATCTCCAATGGTGCTCATTTCTACATTTAAAATCAAAATTGTTGAATTAAGATTTGCTATAGATTTTAAACACTTTTATTTAGACTTGTTTAACACTTGTAAAGTTTGAACTTTGTAATCGATTGTCTTCTTGATCACAATGCACCTATTTTGATATTTCCATGCCTTGATTATTAGTTAGTCGATTAAATTAAATTTTGAAAAATGCTTCACTTGGCACTACCTATTAGTGAACTATGAATTAAAGGCCAAAAAGTGAACTATGAATTAAAGGCGAAAAAGCGAAGTATGAATTAAAGGCCAAAAAGCGAACTATGAATTAAAGGCCAAAAAG
>BGPR01034277.1:0-14645 GCA_013235015.1 Araneus ventricosus
GAAGTATGCTTCGTTCGGTTACGTATTGCTCTTTTTTATTTTATAAGGTGATGCATTAATCTATTATATACTACGCTTTGTGGGATGATGCAACCTATCATTTCTTAGTTTTAGTGCAGAATTGTTTTTTAGAAAATATGAGCATGGAACTTCCTACTAAAGTGACCAGATTTCCTTAACTTTATCCGGGACTCCACGGAACCAGCCGGAAGACTGTAAAATCCGGAAAGGAGGTTGAATGGGGGCAGACCGTCTTATCCATCTTTATTATGATAATTTGGTTTGTAATGAGAACCATTTATCCAAAAGGCGCTTAAAAAATTTATTATATTGATTTTGTCTTTAATTTTGAGATAAAAAATTTGTTTCATTAATTATAATTTGAAATGCTTTGAAAGTGCACCAAAAAGTTCCTCATTCAAAGGAAAAGTCTCAGTTCGAGGATGTGGCCGAAGTTTAAAGGATTGTTAATTTTGAAGATCGTTATGGTAAATTTAAAAATTATTTTGTTCTTTACACCTACTGGTTTTATTTACTGATATTTGAATATAAGGTTTCTATCACGAAGTAATTAGTGCAAATTCTAATGGACTGTAGTAGTCCATCAAAGGTTTTAATGGGGCTTAATGACTTCTGCCTAAAGACGACACTTGAAATATGGCTAGAGCTTGTGATTGGAGCAGCCACGACAGTTTAATATTGTGACATACGTATATAACTCTAAACATGAAGATTCTTCAAAATCTCAAACTCGAGTTTTTATGATAATTAAAATACTTCCTCGTTGTTTACCTCGCATGCAGCTAAAAAATTAAATGATGATGGACATTCAAATACTTCACAGAAATACAGATAACTCGAATGGATCTCTTGAGCTTAAGATCAGAGCAGATAATGAAAAGAAAGAATTATCTTAACAAAACTGAAAACAAATTGAGAATCACACATATCAATTATCGAGGGCATAATATGCAAATCAAAAGAGGTTTATATTAAATTTTCAAACTGTGCTTTACTGATAAAAGACACTTTTCTTCGCTATAAAAGATCAGCAACAAACAAAATACTGAAAATTTTTGAGACCATAGACATTTATCTGCTTCTTAAATCTATTATTTAACCGATTTGACTGGAGGTTTTAGATGTGCTGATACGACAGATTTTGTCGATGTGATAGCAAAATGCTTGCATTGGCTTTATATTAAATCTGATTTCAGAACAACTTCTTGCTGTTTAGACTTACATTATTTTAGGTAATTAGTTAACCATTTTTCCTATTATATATAAATCTATTCTAGAAATTCAATTGTTCAAGGGGACAAAATTTCCCATTTATCTAGATTATCATAAGGAAAGAATAGGATCACTTTTTTTGCCTAAGGTTGTACATTTTTTCCTAGAATTTGTATTGTTTAAGAGGGAAAAGTTATTTCACTTAGAGTAATGAGAGAAACATTATAGATTCACCATAGCAATAAACTGTTCATTGCAAACGAACTTTTTTCTTATTTTGTAGATAACCCAAGAGGCACTATATTTCACTCTTTTACTCAAATATAAAATTATTCCACATTTTTAGGAAATAGTTCACTATTTTAAGATGTTCATTTATTCTATAAAATTTGAATTGTTCGAGTTAGACTTGATACGTCACGGTGCATTATAATTTATTAAAAAAATAAGTTCGTCTGTTCATCAGCCACGGCATTTTTTATTTTCCATTTTTTTAGCATTTACAAATTTTCCATTTTATAGATATATGAGAAGAAGAATGACTTCATCGTTTTTCTGCAAGAATAATTGTTGACAATGAAAGAAATTTCTTATTTTTTACGCCAGACTATTTTCAGAGAACGAATATTTTCTGCCATTCCTTGTAATGCTAGTCTATTCTATAAATTCAATAGTTGAAAATTAACGAAACTTTGGATTAATTCAAAATAAATAATTTCATATTTTATACGATGAAAATCTATTCTATGCCGATTTAATAAAGCAATTTTTTTTTCTGGAATGTAAATTTAATGCGAAAATTAAATTATTATTTTAAACGACCGAAATTTCTTTTCATATTTTCTTGTAATGATAGTTTGTTTATTCTATAAATTCTAAATAGTTAAAGGTAACGAAACTTTTAATTTACATGGATTACTTCAAAAGAATGAATAAATTCACTATTTTACATACGATGAAAATCTGTTATATTGTGATTTAATAATGCAATTTTTTTCTGGAATATAATTTAATATTTGAAGAATTAGGAGAATTGTAAAACGAACGAAATTTCTTTCACCATTTTCTTATGTGTGATAATTTATTCTATAAATTCTAAATAGTTGAAAATGTAAGAACCTTTAATTTACAGTTAATTCCATAGAATGAATAATTTTACTATTTTATACGATGAAATATATTCTATGTACTGATTTAATAATGCAGTTTTTTCTAGTGAACGAAATTTATTATTTTCGTACATTATTTTATGGGACAAATACTGATCATTTTCAAGATGTCAAGATTCTAGCACTTTTCGACGATTTACTCGAAGGGTGACGAGCAATGAGTAAGATGAGATCGTTTCTGGAGTTCTTTGTTGGGTCTCTTAGTAAAAATGTAAAAAATCTTCCCCTCATTTTTCACTTCATCCCTATTTTGGTAAAATCAACTCTGACTAGTGCATGCGCAAAGCGCGGAAGGTTTCACCAATCAGTATCAACTATAAGTCTACTTTTTTTTTTTTTTATAGAAGGAAATTAAATTGTCCAAAAGAACTGAATTTCGTTTTTTTATTTATTTTTTATTTTTGGAACAAATAAGTTCATAAAGGTCATTTACCATGGTCTTGCAGTACAATTATGCTGTGAGAATTAATTGTTCAGAGTAGATGATATTTCAGGTTATCAGCATTTTTTCTTTTTTTTTATGAAAAAAAACCGTTCACCAAAATTTCATTCATTTCCTTCGAAACATTCCTGGTTTTCTGCAGTGTCAATTTATTTCTCAAGAGTAAGAATCAAAGCAAACAGAATTTCTCGTTAAACGAAATAAATTTAAGGTTAAAATAATCAGAAATTCTCTATCTCTCTAGAATGAAAATGTGAAACCATTCTACAAGTTAATTACAAACTGAAGTTCTTGTTTTAAATAATTTATTTTAGGAAAAAACCATAGACAATTTCAAAATGAATTTTTCGGATCTAAAACATGGAAATCAATGCAATCTTCGGTTCAATTTTTTTGACAATTACAACAACTCCCTTTCTATAAGCAAGTAAATTGTTTTAAAACTAATGAAACGTTTTTATTTTTCATGGCCATTTTTAAAGTTCCACCATTTTTCAACAATATAATCTATTCAAATAATTAATTGTTCAAAATTAATGACATTTCTCATTAATACTCACATCATTTAAGTAGGAATGACTTCACCCTTTTCATGTGATAAAAATTTATTCTACAAAATTAAATTGTTCAAAATAGGCGAGATTTCATTCTTGTGAAGATACTTTATAAGGCAACAGCTCACAATTTTATTCTATATCACGATTAGCGTACTTTCAATGATAATAAATTGACCGTGAGGGAATTTATTATTTTTTAATGAAGATACTTCATGAAACTATAAGCTCACAATTTTATTCTATCTACGTTAACACGTACTCAATGATAATAAGATGTTCAAAGTGAAGGAGATTTCGTATTTTATGGGAAGATACTGTGAAACTAACAAACTCACAATTTTATTCTATCCTGAGATTAACACCTACTCAATGATAATAAAATTGTTCAAATGAAGCGTTTCGCACATTTTATGAAGATGCTATGAAACTAATAAACTCACAATTTTATTCACAATAAATTCAACATTACTTTCAATGATATGGGGTGATTTCCAAGTGAGCGACATTTTAAGAGTAAATACTTTAAGAGGCTTGAACAAGTTCAATTTTTTTTTACTCTCTATGCATAATTAACATGTAATATATGATATGCAGGAAACTGCTCAAAAAGTACAAATTACTTATTTTGTAGATTATAACAAGGAAAAGAGAGTAAGATCACCATTTTCCTATTATGGAAAACTTATTCAGTGAAATTAAACTGTTCAAAAGGTCTAAATTTCTTATTCTATATGTAGATTATTTCAGGAAAAAGGGCAGGTACGCCATTTTGTGCTATGAGCTTATTCAATGAGAATTAAATTGGTCGGTGGTCGGCTCTGGTGCGTTTGAATCTTGATGAGTGATTTTGTGAGCGTTGAGGAATGATCGCTGTGTGATCTGTTTGGACGAGGGGTATTTTGGCTAAGGCTTGAGGTGAGACCGGGTCATGACGTCGGGTCACTGAATAAAATAGGGGTAAACGTTAAAGAAATTTAAAACTCATAAGAAAACAGTAATAATTTAATTTGCCGTCAGTTTTTTTTATTCGACCAAATGTAGAACGAAGAAAGAACATGGAAGAGTGGTACAATAAGGTTGTAAAGAATCAGCTGGGAATACATTTTGAGTGCTGAATTGATCTGATTTAGATTATTCTTATCAATCTTCCTGAGATGTAAAGTCCCTTCTAGTTGATTGAATAGAATAGGTTTGATTTGTGTGGCATAGAAAGTGATTAGATTGAGGTGCTGAATGAAGGGTAACTTCCAGTGAGCGAATTAATGAATCAATTAACTTAGAAGCTTTACTGCAGAACCTCGATTAACCAAGCTGGTGGAACCTCGGATAATCGAAATTCGGTTATTATGACCTAAATTTTGGATAATATTTCTTTTCTTTAACAATGTCTTCCAAAACTTCATTTATTTGGAGTTATAAAAATAACTCCAGCAAGTATACCGCATTAATATTTTAACGAACTCTGCCACAGTGGCACAAATATATTGCAATATTAAGCGATAGCTGAACAATGTGGCAATATATAATATTGCACATTATCATACTCATTATTATGTAATATCGAATTAATGTTAGCTGTCCTCCACTGTATTAATAATATCGAACAATATTGTACAATATATCATATAATATATAATATCGAACAATATTGTACGTATCATGCGGTACATATATAATATCGAAGACAATATTGTACATGTATCCTAAATGATATAATATCGAGGCAATATTGTCAATATCTCATATAATATTATATAATATCGAACAATATTATTGCAATATCGGGTAAAAATGCTATCTGGGTTATTAATTAATATGGACTTCCTTCATTGCATTTTTTTGAGAAACGATTTTAATGAGAGAATTTTCAGTGTTACTGATTTTTCATTGTTTCCTTTGCATTTTACCCAATACCGTTCTTTTAATAATGTTCTCAAAAGAATAAATTACTCCGCTCAACAGCACGAGCTCCCCAGCATTTACATTGTTGTTTTTCATAATAATGAATGGAATTTGCTGGCATCGCTATTGAAGAAGTGTTAAGAATTAAAATGCGTTAAATTATTTTTCTCTCTCTAAATAATTTCTTGGAGTTATAAAAAGATCACCTTTCGATCATAATCTTTACATCCCTTCGCATCGACTCCAATGCCAACACTGACGCCGTTTCTGAAAAAATTTGTTGACATTATTAAAAAAAAAACGAATAACACAATTTAATTTTCTGGGACTGGATCGGTCAGCAAGACGTCCGGATAATCGACCTCCTATAGTACTTTTATGCTGATAATCCAATCGTAAATTAAATGCAAGAGACCCGGAGCTAGAATAATTTAAATCGGAAAAAATCAATATGGGTATTCAAAAGGTTCTGGGGCAGTGATTGTTTTGTAAGCAAATGCAATGAAAGAATTCATAAAAAAATTTGAAAACTTATATACTTGTAATATAAAAAGTGGCACGTTGTGCAGTGTGAACATCTTCAAGAGAAGTAGGATGTCTATAGAATTTAGTATTTTATGTTAATATTGAATTAATACGGCAAAATAGAGTAGAAGATGGATGATTCAATTATTAAATTTTAATTTAATTATATTAAAGTCGTAGATTAAGTCGAGAGATCACCAATTGAAATAGTTTAAATCGGAAGAAAAAATCAATATATGGGTGTTCAAAAGGTTCTGGGGCAGTGATTGTACATGGCAATGCAATGAAGAAAATTCGCAAGAAATTTGAAAGCCTTATGCTTGTAATATAAAGAAGTGGCGTTGTGCAGTGTAGGCATCTTCAAGTAGGACGTCTTTAGCATCAGGCTGCATTTTATTTTTAGTCTCTTGAATTGGCTCACCAAATCGATAGAGATGGATGATTCGGAGAATTATTAAATTTTAGTTTAATTCTATTAAGTCCCGTTTTGAAGCATACGAGGGTTATTTTGGACTCGCAGCAGTTTTAACTATGGTCCAGATAACAGGGACGACACCTGGGCTGTATTAACAAGTCCTTCATCACTTGCTTTATTGCAACTAAATACAATTCCTTTAAACATGCCCTTAAAATGTCTTAAAATGGAAAATAAACAAAGAAAATAATTTGTCTCCTTAGCTTCTGCCAGGCCCCAGTGAATATCACTGATTTCTCAGGGCAGCTTGCTTCAGTCCCTTATCTGCACATGGCATCATTAAATAATTCACTTAATTGCAGCAAAATATGATCCCGTTACTTCACTGTGGTTCCAAACCTTCTGGTCAAGCTAGCCCTTGAAAACGATACCCTATAAATAAGAAAGCACTTCAAGAGTCAGTTCTTAAAGAATGCGCTTTCCCGGAAAAATGGAGGGTTGAACCCTATTTCTGGGAAGTTACGCGCAGATTTTTGAGGTCACTTCACATTCACAGGGGAATTTTGCTGATACCTCGCATCTCTAGATGAGGTTTATTTTCAGTCAAGAGAGATCGCTGTGCGCATCTCTAGATTAGAGTTATTTTCAGTCAAGAGAATCGCTATTGCAGTAGGCTCAGCTTTATATGATCACTTCGGGACCGTTTCATAACGTGTGATTGATAATAATAGCAATTGGTTAAAATCAGCTATATTTTTATCATCAAGGAAAAGAAACAAAATGGAAAAGAAAAACATATCTCAGGGATATCTATAATTTATTTAAAAAATAACAATTTAAAAAATCACTAATTGTGACGATTATTCGGTAGCTTTTATTTCGTTTTATAATGTTCGCTTTTCGTATATATTTTTTTTTTGTTGAATACTTCACCTGCACCCCTCGTTTTAAATGTAAAGGGCTTGCCTCATTTCTGCGTTCTTTGGAGGGTTTTTCTTCAGCACATTCGTCCTTGTCAGTCATCAACTTTGAATGCTTGATGCTTGCTCACAAACAACTTGCTTAAAATTCCAAGTTTGTTAATGTGGCAGCTACTGAATGTCCCTCGTCAGTAATTCGACTCATTCTTCATACTCTTCCTTTGCATACCTTCAGGAGGTTCAATGATAATTACCAGAGCGTTCCTCCCTGCCCGCTAAATGGACTACTTCAAGAGAGACTGTTGAAAAAGTAAACTCGAAATTCTTGGGATGTGTGGGAAAGCAGTGCAGATGTTTCCTTACAAATCGAGCGAGATTCTGGAGACATCAATCGTTAGCATAGTTAGAAAATGAGGGATCGTTAAAATTCTCTACTTCAAAACTGGTATCATGAAGCGATGTTGTGGTCACTAAAGATATTTTGTGTACGATTTGAATGCTGGTTTTGGCGACCAGGGTTTTTTAGTAACATAAAAGCGGTATTAAGCATTAACCGCGATCTTCACACTAAGCGGGAGTACTTCAAACTCTTTCTTGTTCTCTAATATTTCTGCAGCCTCGGGCAGGTTTACTTTTAACTTGATAATGTTTTTAGGCTGACTATTGCGATCTGCTAACTGCATGACCTGAGAGATAAAATCGTTCTAAGGTAGTGAAGGAAAAAGGGAAAAAACTGGCACTATAAACAGTCTGGACGATGCCACCGACCCAATCCATCCCGATCCATTCATTTGGAGCCTTGAGACCGTTTCCATTTTCAGATCATAAAATTTGAGTGGGCTGTGGGTCGGACTCTGTATGGAAACACATCACCACAGGTAACTGATCCCTAAGCTACATATCCTCCCTCGATTTCAAAATGGGTGTTGCCCTCGCCCTGATTTTCCCCAGAGGAATGAGCTCTCCATACTCTCCTCTCTCATTTGCGGCTTTCGCTTTTTGCGAGAGTCTTGGTCTCCTAACTGACTATCGTATATAAGTATAAAATAAAAAGTTTTAGATGGTGGAAACACATTCATCTCATTAAAATTAAAATATATCAAGATGCAGACAGCGGTACAAAGTGATGCAAAAAAGCGGTAGCCAAATAATGGTCATTTAACTCAGCGTCATAATCTTGTTGTTCTGTTGCCACTCACTCTTTTTTATTGCAGAAGAATTAATTTAAAATAAATTTAGACCTTACGTATTTCAGTTTATTACTTACAATGCTTGAAAAAATCAAGCGGGTCATCAACTTTTTTCGCTTGACTACTGCCATTTTCATCAGTTCTTACATTGACCCGAAACGTTTGGCTGTGCGTTCTAAAAACTGGAATTGATTACTGGTGAATGTCCCACTTCAAGAACAGATGGAGAGTGGACCTCTTAAGCCATTACCACTGCTTCCTGTACTAAGCCCGTCATTCGACCACCTCACTCCACACAAATGTCGTAGTAGCATTACACACCATTCCATTTTCAGTATCCATTTAAATTGCGGCAATTCGTTGCTCACGAAACCCTTCAGCTTATCGCCTGACAGTCCCTACTGCACCTATTTCTCCTCCCGCCTTTAAAACACAAGCCCGCCTGCTCTGATTTTCTCTCTAGGGTGACCTCCCCATATCTACACTTGAGGTCGCATTTCATTTATGAAGCAGCATTCCAAATTGCGCTCTTGGATTTCAAGAGACACGTTGAAAATCCATTTCATTGCACCCATCAAATTATCATAGATTTTAGTATTGACCAGCAGACGCTGCTCCGATTTCATTTTACAGAGTTGAGCCTCTCCCACTTTCTACGCCGGTCGCATTTCAGCATTTTGGCCTGGCAGTCCAAATTGCGCTCTTGGATTCCCAAGAGACGTTGAAGAATTCAAACCTTTGGCCACTACGCTTCAATTATCATAAGATTTTCGTATTGACCAACGAACGATTTTGGCGAGGAGCGACCGAATTTGCGTGGAGTAGGGCGATGGTGAATGTCTAGATTAAAATATTATCAGTATTTTTTGAACTAAAGGCTCGAAGTGGTTTTTTGTTCGTAAATAAATCGCGGTCAACTTTTAATCGCGCTATTTATTTGCAGCAACTGCAGAATGTGTATAAATAATTTTAAAACGAAGCGAATTGCGATTTACAGGGTGATCCTAAAATATCTGGCGCAACTTTTGAGGCTTATGTTTAACAGACACAATTATTACCACTATAGGCATGGAATTCCAGGTGACAGGAGATCACATACATTGCATATTGTTGTTGTGGCTATACAAGTTAAACATTGCCTGTGGAAATGTTTTTAAAACAGAAAATTTGTCCTGTTTTGGGAACTACAATGATGTGTGTGGCCTCTGAGGAAGTATCGCTATTCTAGTTCTTTTCCATTTTTCTTCCATTTTGCTTTCATTCTAATTGTATTTATTACTTTCTAATTTTTCTCATTTGTGTTTTAATTATTTGATAATTTCTGTTTTTAAATACTTTTATTTCTGTTTATGAATTTTAGGAATATTCAGATCATGAAATCACTTAATGCTGCTGCGTTAGCACACATAAAAGATGTATTGTTGTCATTATTTGTAATGCTTATTTTATTTTTTACTTAATTTTGAAGTTCTAATTTTGTTTCTTGTATTTTATCAGAAACAGCTGTATATGCGCCTTTCTGTATAATGCAAGAAGAATTTTAATTAATTTTTAATTTAATTTCTATTAATATTTAATTTAATTTTGGATAAATTTGATCAATTATAACTGTTGTTTTGAAATAGAAAATATACTCAAATATATGTCTTTAAGCATTCTGAAAACATAAAAAAAAGTTTCATAGCTGCAAAAAAATTCCTAATTTCAAAGATTCAAGATTATGAAAATTGCATATTTTTTTCTTATTCCTCAGCGGTTCCTAGCCAAAATAATAAGATGTGATAGGTTTACAAAATCTTTAAACAGTTTCCAGATGCTCAAATACTTCATTTAAATTTTTATTAATCAAATATGAGTAAGGTTTTTATTTTCATATTATTTTCAGCAAGATGGACAAAGACTGCTTCAGAGAGAGAGAGAGTTCAGTTTTGAAGAAATATTTTCGAACTAAGCACCACTAAAATCCAATTAACGGTCTTGACTAATGATCCAAAAAACTTTGAAAATAGATAGGTTTAATAGACAACGCTCAACTTCTTCAGTGGAACTTATCTAAATCTTAACCTTCACTATAAATCAAATTATAAGCGAAAGTTAAGTTGGCTGTCTTTTTTACTTTCTCGTCTACGAAGTATACAAAGAGAAAGTATTGTAATCGTCAAAAAATTCGAACTCGAGATTTTGACGAATCTCCACGTTTTAGACCTCCCTGAGTCCAAAAAACACAATTTTGGAATTATGTCTGTCTGTGAACACGATAACTCGAAAACTATTAAAGCTACAGGGATGAAATTTGGGATATGGTCTTTACCCATAATTTGTAGGTTTTTATCAAATTTTGGACAAATATGTCCGCGGGAAATCTGTCTGTATGTCCGTGTTAATGTGAACGCGATTACTCATAAACCTGAATAGCTAGGTTGATAAAATTTGGTACACATTTTTATCATCAGGAATGTAGGTTTGTTATCAAATTTTGGACCAAATCCGTTAAGGGTTGACTGTCTATCGGTCTGTATAATCGCATACGTTTGAATGCAATAACTACTTTAAAAAATTACTTTGATAAATTAAATTTGATATGTGCCTTCTTACCTTAATGATAGATTTGAGTCCAATTTTTGTGTCAATCGGTTAAAAAAGGCGTTCAAATTGCAAATTTCGTTTTCTTTATCTTACACCCAGCCCTGCTGGTAACCACGCCGGCTTCTAATTCCACTTCCGCTTTGGGCGACCTTTGGAAATCGTGGTATGACGTTTCGCTTATTTTTTTCTCCACTGCGTTAGGGGTTTTTGTTCGTTTTACTGCCTTTTAGCTTATTTGTTTCTCCATTGCGTTAGAGGTTCTTCTTCGTTTTACTGCCTTTTAGCTTATTTTGTCCTCTACATGTGTTAGGAGTATACGAAAAAGTTTAGGGGAGACCACTCCCGCTGGTTTACAAGAAATAACGCAGCTTTTCATCATTCAAATGAATTAGTTTTTTTTTATAAGAATTATCGCTCCCAGTTTTTAACATGGATCATAACAGGATCATCAGTTCTTGCATTTTGTTAGATTACCAAATTTTTCTTCCCCAAATCAAACGGGATTGTCGTAAATCATCTTAAATTGTTGTAAATAATTTTTCTTATCTAGATTTTTAAATAAAAGAAACCCTTGTTCGTGCACATAAACCACATAAAAGTAATGAACTCTAAAAAGTAAATAACTTTGAATGAATCATCGCCAGCAGGATTAGATCACAAGTATGACTAGTTTCTAACTTGAACCATAAAGTTAGGTTACGGCTATACTCATGGCGTATAAAAGTTTATGGTGTTTATTGAAAGATTCCATGGAAAGGTACTGATTGTGCTGCGTTTTTGTTCTTAGTGCCGAATACGGGAATTCCAGTGAACGACGCATTTATTATCACAAGGGAATGCCGTCTAGTATTTTATTTAGGTGCAGAAAAAGATTACAAGTACAGTCCCATAAAAGTTTATGATGTTTATTGAAAGATTCCATGGAAAGGTACTGATTGTGCTGCGTTTTTGTTCTTAGTGCCGAATACGGGAATTCCAGTGAACGACACACTTGTTATCACAAGGGAATGCCGTCTAGTATTTTATTTAGGTGCAGAAGAAGATTACAAGAACAGTCCCATAAAAGTTTATGGTGTTTATTGAAAGATTCCATGGAAAAGGTATTGATTGCGCTGCGTTTTTGTTCTTAGTGCCGAATACGGGAATCTTAGTGAATACATTGTTATCACAAGGAATGCTGTCTAATTTTATTTAGGTGCAGAAGAAGATTACAAGAACAGTCCCATAAAAGTTTATGGTGTTTATTGAAAGATTCCATGGAAAGGTATTGATTGTGCTGCGTTTTTGTTCTTAGAGCCGAATACGGGAATTCCAGTGAACGACATTTGTTATCACAAGGGAATGCCGTCTAATTTTATTTAGGTGCAGAAGAAGATTACAAGTCCCATAAAAAAGTTTATGGTGTTTATTGAAAGATTCCATGGAAAGGTACTGATTGTGCTGCGTTTTTGTTCTTAGTGCCGAATACGGGAATTCCAGTGAACGACGCATTTGTTATCACAAGGGAATGCCGTCTAGTATTTTATTTAGGTGCAGAAGAAGATTACAAGTAAAGTCCCATTCTGACGCTCAAGACGAATTTTTAAACTTTTTAATAATTTCTCGGGACGATCCCGAATTTTTTAAGATGAATGGCTACTGTAACTATAAACTTGTAACCTGTCAATTGTTATTGTGCTTTATTTTGCTTAAAAAGACAAGATAATGACATAGTGTTAAGGGCGAATATGAATGTTGCAAACCTCGAATTTTATTTATGCGGTTTCTTCTTGCAACTTTTTTTATACTTTTGCCCTCTGAAAACTATTAATTATCACATCTTTTTTCAAACCACTGTAGTAGTCAATTAAATAAAATGTAGATGTGCGGTTAAACCACACTCCATTCCGATTTGGGTGCGAAAGTTTTTCTTTCTTGTAAATGAAATGTTCATGCGTAGCTAATGACACTCGTTTCTTTCGTTTTGAAACTCCATGGCTACTAAAAAATACCGATGAGTTTGAAAAAATTTAAAAGAAGGAAATTCAACCTCTAATCTGGAAGAACGTAGCATGGCAATTATTTAAGCTTGGTTCGTCCGTCTTGTCTTTGTCTGGCTTGATTGCATTAGCCGTTGCATTTTGAGAGTAACGATTTTTGCACCACGCAATTTATAACCAGCAGGAGTTGTCTCCCCTAAACTTTCTCGTATACTTCTCGAAAAAGGTGGTCTTTCCCCTCCACCCGCGTGGATAAAAAAATTCGAACCTATTGTAACCCAGGGTCCAATGACTATCAGAAAATATTTAGGTAAAGAATCAAATTCACAGATGCGTTCCGATTTAAATGCGTACCGATTTCTACTCTTGCTGGCTCAAGGATAAAGTCGCATAATCCTCCCGCGTGCACAGATTGCTACCAGTACGCATGCGTTTGGAGAATCGGATGAAAAAGAAGCGCCAAGCAGGAATCAATAAATATCGTGCACAGATCATTGCGTCCAGTACGCATGCGCGTGGAGATAGCGGATTCGTTAGAGATGCGATTATACAGACCGACAGATAGTCAATCTTTTGACGGTTTGGCCCAAAATTTTATACGGACCTACATTCATGACGATAAAACTGTGTATGAAATTTTATCCATCTAGCTATTCAAGTTTTTGAGTTATAGCATTAACATGACCGCGGACATACAGACAGACAGACTTCCTGTTCATGGATTTTGTCCAAAATTAGATAAAAACCAACAAATTATATTTAAAGACCACATACCAAATTTCATCTCCGTAGCTCTAATAGTTTTCGAGTTATCGTGTTCACAGACAGACAGACATAATTCCAAAATTGTCTTTTTTGGACTCAGGGAGGTCTAAAACGTGAAGATTCGTCAAAATCTCGAATTCGAATTTTTTGACGATTACAATACTTTCTCTTTGTATACTTCGTATACGAGAAAGTAAAAAGTATGTCAGCGTAAAATCGTTGTCATTTTAATGAAATCGAAAGTGAAAATTCTTTTTTGAAGTTAATGTGTGTATCGAAAGAAAACAATTTTTTATCATAATACTACTCACTGGCAAGAGCACGCGAATGAAAAATTGGATGAAAGAATAAATTTGCTTTGAATTTCATGATAATAATACAAAGCATTGTTACAAATTGTGTTCAAAATTAATTTCGAAAAAATTATTATGAGTAAAGAAAAAATTGCACGGAACATAATATTACATCACTGAAAAGCTTATTTTTTGAATTTCAAAGTGGGAAAAAAAATGGTTTTTGTACGAAAACATATTTGGAAGTTAGTGAGGAAAACTGAGATTAATTGTAAATTAATTAAAATTATGAAAATTCCTTTCTTAATGAACGCCTATCCAAGAAGTACTACGTACCAAATTTGATTGTTCTATGTTCAAAATTTGGTATGTAGCCTTTTCAAAAAATTTCAGATTTCAGCCAAATTTTGGATGCAATCCGTCTATGAGAAGTCTGACTGTTGGTCCATCCATGCCCATGCTAACACGGTGACACAAAAACGTAAATAGTTAGGTGGTTGGAACTAAACATATAGATTTATCATTAAAATTGTAGATAGTTAACGCAAATAGTTAGGTGGTTGGAACTAAACATATAGATTTATCATTAGAATTGTAGATAGTTAACGCAAATAGTTAGGTGGTTGGAACTAAACATATAGATTTATCATTAGAATTGTAGATAGTTAA